>CM074494.1:4789044-4912471 GCA_037389245.1 Oryzias sinensis
GTCAAACTCTTCCCCTTCTAGACTACGTCACCCTCTGCCCATATGTAGTCGGCCTTGGTCCTACATCGCAGTCGTCTTCGTCACTGGGCTTCCTCCCTCTCAAGTCAACACTGTTATTCTCACAGTCATTGACCGATTTTCCTAATCTGCTCACTTGAAAGCATGGGGTATCAGGTACTTCTCAGATGGTCGTAGAGGTGTTGATACCTCCAGAGAGACTGAGGCTCCATTGAGTTGCGTCACACTTTGGTGCACAGTCTGCAGAGGTAGGGTCTCTGGATGACAGACGAGGTTGAGCTGGTGCACTACTTGAGGAAGGAAAATACTCCGCTCTGAGCCATCATCAAGAACTGCATAGGTCTCCATCTTCTGATTACCATTGTAAAGGAGGACCTTTACTACTTTAAGCATTACTCTTTGAGATCTATTGGGCCGGTCCAAGTATACCTTTGTAGGAAGAAGACTAAGAGTATACACCTTCTGTTTGGTTTCCTGGATTGACACATGCAGGACAGTAAGGTGAGTTTCTTTACAGATTTTACAAGGACGCTTCAGAAATGCAATTCACTTGAGACTTCATTTGAAGCTAGGTGGCTAAGTCTGGAAGGGTATGTGTTCTGTCAGTACTGGTCTGTAGAATACCCTGTCGTAAACAATACTCAACAAAGCCATCGCGGTAGGTGAGAGGCAATTTGCTGACTACAGTGATGAAAGTCTTCCGGGAATCAGGGTATTTGAGAAAACAGTATTTCTAAAGCAGAAATCGTTCAAATAAATAAGGTACTTTCATAGAATATCAAAGTTACTGGTGTTCTTCTTGCTATTTGGGGCTTTGATGTTACTATATTTTAGCAATTGTATGTTTTGCAGCTTTTAGGAAAAGCTTAGATTGTAGGATTGTGTTACTTTTAGCAATTATCCAAATTCTTTTTTAGGACCAGCAAGTCCTTAATGGTAAGTCAAACTAGGGGTTTGAATGACAAATCATGATGCTCTAATTAGTCTTAGTTTCTTGATTAAGAAGTGAATAACTAGCTGCCAGAACGTACCAGAATTCATCTAAGACCATGTATTTTTCAAAAATTTCGCTTCGCGGCCGCCATATTGCTCAAAGAAAAGTTCAGGGATTTTTTCTTTGCCTGACTTTCATCACTGTGAGTAGGTGATCGACGTGGGAACCACAGTGAAGTTCATATCCATTTTGTCCCTCAAGAGACTTCAACATGTTTAAACAGGTTTAAAAGTTTAGCTTTTAGTGTGTTCAGTAAATGTTTATCTTCTTCGGCCCAAAGATAGGGAACACAACAGGATGGGGGGGGGGGGCGCTGGTGGGGTTACTCACCCAGGGAGTAAGTTAGTGTAGAGCCGCCACTGCCTTGACCACTAGGGCTTTCTCACAAGGCCTGCTTATCAGCCTGGTCAGACGGTTCGGCTTTCGTCTCGGAACATCCCCATCCAGGCTACCTGCCCTTAAGGTTCATCCGTCATTCCATGTATCTCAGATCAAGCCTGTCCAGGAGAGCGCCCTCTGCCCGCCGTCCACTTCCCCTCCACCCGCCGTGTCATCGACGGCGCCCCGGCCTTCACCGTCAGCCGGGTGTTGGATGTTCGGTGTCGGGTTGTGGTTTCCAGTTCTTGGTGGACTGGGAGAGCTACGGTCCAGAGGAGCGGTCTTGAATCTCCTGTTCCCTCATCCTGGATCCGGGCCTGATCGAGGATTTCTTCTGTGCTTATCCCGACCGGCGCCTTGGACTGCCTCCAGGCAGTCGTTAAGGGGGGGGGGGATACTGTCATGGTGCCTCTGTCAGTCTCTCCTCCCCTCCCTACTCTGCTTTCCTGATTGGTCCCAGGTGTGGACGCTCACCTCATCATCCACCTGCCTTCAAAAGGAGATCCAGTCCCAGCATTTTTGGACAGTTCGTTGCCTTATATGTTGCTTAGCCTTGTCTGTCTATCAAGTATCTATGCTCTTGTTCCCTGGTTCTCTGTTAACCAAGCGTCTCTGCCTCATCTACAGGACTTATCACCACGAGCTACGCCACAACTCCAAGCCAGAACTCCCGGTCGTCACCCCATACTCATCGCACAGTTGGACAATCATCATATCACTCACCCTCGGGTCCACGTCCAGGAAAATAAATCCATTTAAACTTCAATCTAACTTTCCTTTGTTTCTTTCCAGATTTCAGCATCTGGGTCTGTCCTGCCAAGTAAACATGACAATAATGTGAGCAATAGTTGAATTTACAGCAGATGCCTTCACATTTCTGTCTGTGTGTTTCATAACATTGCATTGAAGACACGGAGGATCTCTAGAGATCAAATTTATTTATTTTAAAAGCTCTACAAAATCATCATTCTCTTTAGCCATCACTTTACATCCAAAGGCTAGAAGGCTACATGCTAAGTGTCCCATCGTGAATCGCGTTTTCCCCATAATGCATCTCGACCAATCACTGTGTCCTTGTAACTGTAGTGTAACAACAATACAAATGATTGGCTGGTCGTGATGCGTGATGCATGATGGGATATGTAGCACGTAGCCCACTAGCCTTCGAATGTAAAGTGACTGCCAAAGAGTATGTTAATAAAAGACAAGTCCTGAATATTATTATTTCTATTCGACCCTAAACTACAATATCAGCTGACTGTCTACCGGCTAGCCAGCTGCCCGAATGCCAGCATGACAAGCAAAAGAGCTCCACAGCGAAGCTAGAAGGAGTTATGTGCGATGAATCGTATGGCAAAGCAGCAAGCCTAGGTATCATAAATCTTATGATATTTTTCTTATATTCATTGAGAAAATAACAAATCATTTTTTTTTCTTTTACCTTTTTTCAACAATTGTGGGTCACAGAGACATGGAAGTTACTGCTGAAAGTGGCTTTTGCAGCTGGATGGAGAGCATATGCTTGTTTATGAATGACTTATGACGTGAATAATTATTCCCTTCGCACTAATTAATTATTTCGAGGGAACGGAATAGTATTTCGTGGGAACGGAAGAATATCTTGTGGGAACGCAATACTATTTTGTGCGAACAAGATATATTTATTTGTGGGAACCAGATATTAATCTTTGGGAACTAGATATATTTATTTTTTTAATGTCAGGACCGGGGCTCCGTAGTTCCTGGTCTGACATGTTGGAAATATGTATAGAAAATCTTCTCCTTTAACAGTAGCCGCGGTTACATGGGCAGAATATCTTGATCGGATCAATGGTCGGGTTAAAATTCACCCGTGCACATGGGATCAGAAAACCTTTTTCCGATTAGAACAAGCGTTCCCATGGCTCACACCTTTGGTCGGAGTAAATCGTTTGGGCATGCGCAGTAGTGGTAAAAAAAAACCCGGAAGAAGAGATGCGCCTCGTTGTAAACAGACCGCTGCCACAGACTTTTGTGCAGCAGCTCCGTAACACGAGGCGATCTTCCAAACGTGCTTTTATTAATATTATGAATAGTATGAAGCGCCTGCTCGCTCATCGTTTATTTAATCCGTGTGGTCATTGATTTTTATGTTGAAGAACGGAGCTGGAAGAGTTAGGAGGACAGGCTATAAACACGCGCTAACGACATTAGCCTTGCTTGTGGACACAAAATCCAGGACCGTGCGAGAGACGCAGCAATCTACATCTGCTGTCGGGGCTCTCGATCTTGGGCACGGCGCCCACACGTAACTAAGCATCACTCCCTCCCTTCACACACAAAGTTATCTGGCTCCTCTGCTCACTTGGTCCACTGGCACCCGAGCCCCGGTGCCAGTGGAACAAAGCGCTGCTGCCCCGCATACCCCTCTTGAAGGAGGGAGAGGCAAAGAGCTAGAGGGGTGAGAGCGGAGCGGCGCTTTTCACGGGGCGTCTGCAGAGCATTCAGTCGGTCCCGTATGCGCTCCAAAGCTTTCTCACAGCCAAACACCGTCTATGCGTGACGTAACCCAGAGCAGTAGTGACACACGATCGGAATGACCGTTTACATGCTCCACGATCGGATAAACGATCGGTATAACCCACCTATCTCGATCGGAAAGAAATTCTGATCCGAATGAGTCTGATCGGGGCAGAGTATTCCGAACGGCGCGTTTACATGACGCATTTTCTTTCCGATCAGGCGTTTTTTCCGATTACTTTTGCCCATGTAAACGCGGCTAGTGATTTTTGCTTTGCTTTATTTCTCAAAGAGAAAAAAGCTAGCGTGAAAAGAAAAGCTTGCTCTGAAGACGGAGGACAAAGCAAAAAGAGGAAACTCTTTGGATCAGCTTAACCTGCAGAGTCACAGAAGCACAGCGGAGTCGACAAGATCCCCTATGACAAGCAGGAAAATCCAGCTTTCTATCAAATAAATTCCATTTTTGCTCATAAATTCACTCTTTTTTTATTAGTAAACAAATACTTTTTCTTTCATAAAAAGTTGCTTCTATCACACCTGGGAGGTATTCCAGGAAGCATGTTTGAACTACCCTGACTTTAACCCTGAACTATGGCTGAAATCCGCCCGAACTTTGAGGGCGGCCGTGGTGCAGCGGTAGGGTGGTCGACCCATGATCGTAAGGTTGCAGGTACGTGTCCCTTCTGGTGGTAGGCGGGCGCCTGTGTTTGGCAGCAGAGCTGCCACCAGTGTGTGAATGTGTGTGTGAATGTGTGTATGACTGGGTGAATGGGTTGGTTACTGTAAAAGCGCTTTGTCCTTGAAGGTAGAAAAGCGCTTTACAAGTTTACACCATTTACCAACCTGCTTACTCGGAGTATGTTGGCTCCAAAAGACCGGATATGAGTTGCCGTAATTACGCTTGACTTGGTAACCCTGGGTTAATGCACATGCACGTCAAGTACATAAAGACATTCCCAATATATCACCAATTTCCAGAGTCACCATGAAAACACGTGGTGAAAAAAAGAGAGTGCTACACTTCAGTGAGACGGAGTCGGAGATTAATGACGGCGTATTAAGATTATAAGAGTTTCTGCTTGTAGTAGAACAGACAAAGTAAACACACAAGTTTCTGATCTTATTTCCATTTTCCTTGTGATGCATATATATATAACTTATCCAATTTTGCCACCTTAAATGAATTACTTCTATCGGTAACAAATAATTGAGTTAAATTTATTTAACCTAATTTCTTAGGTCTATGAAACTCAATAATTCTTTTTACAACTCAAATTTACATATTTATTTAACTAAATGTCATATTGCTCCAATACAATTAATATTTTTTCCATCTTAATGAATTAACATTCTTGAACTCTCATATTTCTAAGTTTGAACCGGCAGATATATTCATTTTTATAACAATAAAATGAATAAACTAATATGCTTTGGGCACAGTCATTCATTTAGGAATTTTCCGACCTTGTCTTTACACTATTTCAATTGTAGGGGTGCTAAATAAACTCATCATCCTCTCCCTTCCTCTCACTCATGGTGCAGAGACTTAAGCAAAGTAGGACAAAATAACTAGACAAAACATAGTAAAACAGCTAAACAACTAAACACATTCGGTCAAAAAGCCATACTCAGACCCAAATCCGTCCAGACAGGCAAAGGGAATGGTATCCCACAATCCCACGTGACAGCACACCAAAGTTACACCTACTTAATTTAATTAATTTGAATGAAAGTAAAATAACTGTCTGAAAACTATGTGTTATTTTTAAACGGACTCAACAGAAAAACATTTTTAATGATCTTAACTGAAGAAAATAATTAAGTTAGATCAACAATGTAAAAAAGTTTATTTTTCCAACATCCATATGTGGTCTTATCACCCTCTCATGGTGGAAAAAGTATTATCTGAGCTTCTTCATCCACTAAATCATCTTCAAATGGACACGCCATGCTGCCTCACCTCTCTGAAAACAAACTAACCTTCAACTAACCCTGCTCCAGACCAGGTTATGTTCAGAGCTTGAGTTTCCATGGCAACTGGAAATACCCTGAAACATACCTCCATTTCTGGAACCGAAAGCTGAGGTTATCAACTTCCTTAGCCTTAAACTTACCATGGGAGCTAGCATAACCTGCTTTCTGGAATACCTTCTAGGAGTTGGGTCATCTAGACCCACTAGACAGTGCTCTGAACCTTTTTTCTTTAATGATTTGTGATCTTCACTGGTGTCCATGGATTACATGAAATCTTTCCACCTTTATCCACCTTTGTCATGGTAGGGAGAACATGTCAATGCAAGGGTGGGGTCATCTAAGATAGCACAAGGGTTAGATACCAATACCAGCAGATGGAGCAATTGGGCAAAAGAGGCTTTGGACTTGTTTTGATCTGACTGCCTGCAGGTTAGTGTTTGTCATGCAGCTGCAGCCAAAGATCTTCTGGCTTTCAGTAGAAAATCATTGACATACACATGTTCATTTGAGATTGTTGTATGTGGTTTATGTTAGTTAAAGGTTTCATCTGAAATGTCTGAGTACTCCTCAATTCATGAGTCTGCCGGTCATTCCACCTTCAGATTTTCTAACCAGAGGTGTTTGTGTCTTGGAGGTGTCCATAAAACACATTCCCAAATGGAACATTTGAAAGAGAGTGAAGATAAGTGTGAGTCCTGCAGCGCTGCAGAAATCTGATGAAGATCTCTGCTCTGAATGTGCAGTTCTCCTCCTCATCCTCTCCCTGTGGTGCTTCCTCAGGATGGTGACCATTATGTTAAAGCTAAATGGTCCGGAACTTCAGTCCCCTGAAAAAACCTCCCCCGTGGTTCTGCTATACTCGTACGATCTGGAGAAAGAGATCGTCCTGGTCATGGAGAGACCCATCACAGGCACAGACATGCTGCTGCATCTGATGAACAAAGGAGGCAAAATGGAGGACGGTGAAATAAAGGCCAGCCGGAGTTCACATTCTCTATTAAAACTTCCTGAAGTTTTTCTCATTGATTGAAATCTGGATGAACATGTTAGTTTGGGGTTTGATGCAAACATATTGAGAAGATTGTAAAGATTAGAGAGAAGAGTAAAACAGAAGCTGTTGTCCTGACAAGCAAATTTAGACGTTCTTGTTAACTCCTTTTTTTCTTCCAGATCATCGTGAAACAGCTGATTCTGATTACGATGGATCTAGAATAGAAGCAAGTCTTGTGTGTCAAGTGAGCCCTCTCTTAAAAACAGTGTGCCGCTTTTATCAATACATTGCAGTAACAGCAAGAGGGACGTCTTTTTAAAATAAAAGCAAAGTGTAACTGTCATTCAATTTACATGTATATACACACACGCATCGGAGGTATGTCTGAATAAACCCCTTTTGTAATCGAGGCCAAACTTTATTCATTTTAGTCATATTTGAAAATCTTTTGTGTTGGACCAGACAGAAAAGGAAAGGAGGGAAGAAGAGAAAGGGATAACACAGGCCTCTGTCCAAAGACAGGAACACGGTCAAAGATGGAATATCTTTCAAAGACAACAATTTTATCAAAGGCAGGACCAGATTAAAATACAAGCTGCTTGCCAAAGAAAGTCCCCAAAAACAATCGAGGACCTGATAGATGAAATGGCCTTTGTAAAAATGAATCAATCAATAAATTAATAAAATCAAAAGCATGCATCTGATCAAATGCATTACCCAAGTGGGGGGCCGGTCAAAATACAGGCCGAGATACACAACCACATGTAGCGCCTAGGTGTGAAATAGTCTTATTTATTTATTTTTGTTTCATTTTATTTTTAAAGGGACTAGTACAGGAAGCTAAGCCTCTACCTGGTCCCTTTCAAACATGTTTTATTTACTTATTTTTTTCATTTATTTATTTGTTTGTTCATTTAGTTTTATTATCATTATTATTATTATTAGTGTTGTTGTTGTTGTCACTATTTGTCTAACTGTACTTTCCCCTGTTTAATCCAATTACCAGGGTCGCGGTGGGCGGGGCTAATCTCCACGATTTTAAGCCTTCTGTTCACATTTGATGATTAAAATTATTATTTGACAGTACAGTACAGAAGTTATTTGTTGAAAAAAACGTTTCTAATGTACTTTTACTTGTGAAACAAATGCTTGAGCCTGTAAAATGATTTGTACTTTCTTTTCAATGTATAATAGAGTATTTCATTGTATAATAATTGTAAAAAAAAATAAAGGTTTCTACTTCACGAATTTTGCCTATCACAGGTTCTTTTTGGAACATAACCCCCGCGAAAAACAAGGGTTTACTGTAAGTTCTTTCCCCAAACTTCTAACTGTACTGTAAATATGGTAGTATTATTGGTGAATCTTCCATGCAGCAAGTACGTCTTCTAAATATAAACTGAAGGAAAGAAGAAATCAGTCGCTTTGAGATTTCTTCCATGCGTGTTCTAAAAGTCGGGAGAATGACTAGAAAATGCAAACGGAATATTTTTTATTTGAAATGGTTTATTTCAAGCAATTAAGTAGAAATAATACACAAAAGCAATATAATCATCAGTTATACATTCATACAGTAACTAATCAAATGTAGGATAATTAGACATATTAATAAATATTGCTTGAAAGGGAGTGGAAGGAAGCGAATTTATATAATCCCACCCAGTTATACTGTAACCATTTGATTACATGATTAATCAATATCCGGTTCCTAGCTTTTATCAGACAGAATTAAAAATCGTAAGGTATCGATAAAGCACATGAGAAAGATGAATTACCTAATTATTATGTAAAAAATAACTATTTTAGAAATCAACATGACAAGTGCAAGTGCAGATCAGTCATCTAAAATATATGCAGATTAAGTTACTTATAAAAGTTATTCATATGATCAAAAAATAATACTATATCAGTAAAGTAAACACAACACTGTTTCAGGAATTTTCATAGAAAAATTTCATCAAGTATCAAAAGTTAAAAACATATGCAAAATTATGCTACATTAGGAAAGATTTTTGAATCAATTTATCAATTTTTGGAGCAAGTGAAGTAATATCATTAAACATCGATCAATTTAACCATTTTCAATAAGTGATTAATCATTTTTTTTACTTTTTTTATATTTTTTCTTTTTTTACAATAAAGTAATGCTGTACGGGAAAAAAATAAAAAAGGTCCATAATCTGTCGATTGTCCAAGGTTGGCATTTCTTCTTCTGCTGAATAACAGCCGATCTTCTGGGTTCAAAACAGAGTTTATAGTTGTCTTCCATGTTATGTCTGCAGACATTAGATTCAGGTCCATATCCTTCTTCAGCTGATATCAGCTCGGTGAAATTTGAGGTCAAGTTATCTGCATGTCAGAGCTCTGCTGTTATTCAATTGACGTCAGAGGTATGGAGAAAGTGATGAATCCAGGTGTCATATTTCTTGAAATTATTTGGCTCTTTGATTTATTACTGCATGTTGTTTCAGACAACCGTGAACAAGCCCTTCTCAAAGTCCTTCATGGTGTTCACAACCAGAACCTTGGACCGGTCCGGTGGACCGAGTGGTTTGATGTAAATCCTGCAGCCATTTATTTATTTTTTACTTGTCCTGTCCAACAGCTGGGCAGGCAGATGAGAGCTGAGAGCCTCTTGTGTTGGACATATTTTACTTTAACAATAGGGGTTATTAATCTTCATACAAACCAGAGGTATGTCTGAATAAACCCCTTTTGTAATTGAGGCCAAACTTTATTAATTTCAACCATGTTTGAAAATCTTGGGTGTTGGACCGGACGGAAAAGGAAAGAAGGGAAGAAGAGAGAGGTATATTAGAGAGAGGGGGGTAGGAGGGTGATAATAGGAGGGTGGGGATAAGACCATGAAGCAGCATAAAGCAACAAGTTTACTGGTTGTTTATCATTACGGTAAGGTTCAAATATAGTATAAAAAGGGCGGGGCCTGTCCACACACACACTCAAATGTTATCAACACACCTGCTAGCTGCAAAAATGTCCACATGTTGACATGTACACAAAACAGATAGTGTTCACAGGCATACTTATGCCTTAAACCCAACTAGTGTGAAATATTTCAGTCATTCAATCATGCAAAATGTTAGTGCAAAGGTGAGCTAACACCTGTGCTCAGGTGAGTGTTTATGTTCTTCTAAAATGGATGGTTGAATGTGAAAAGAAGGAGGGAGAGTGCCCAGCCATCCCCACCCCAAGACCCCCGTTGCAGCAGCAGCGGCAGCCGGAATCCCCCCAACGCCACACGGGAGCAGGCAGGGAACAACCGCCCCCCCGGGCGACCAAGCCCGCCACCCAGGCCAGGGCCAGCAGGACCGCCATGAGGCCCCCAGAGCCAGAGAGCAGGGAGGAACGGAGGGAAAGAGAGCGCCGCCCCAGCCCAACCAGGAGAGCAGCCCCCCCGCTGCGCCGGGAGAGCCCAACGCAGGGCCCCACCGGAGAAGGACCCCCACAGCCCCAGACAAGCACCCCATCATCACCCAGGAGTTCCGGGCATCCCCCTGCCCCAATCCCAGGTACGAGCCAGGACCCCCGAAGGGAGACCCGTTCCGCACTCCAGGCAGCCACCCAACCGGCCCACGGTTGGTCCAGGGAGGAGCAAGGCAGGTGCCCGCCACCCCGGGGGAAAAAGGGGGCCCACAAGGGGGTGTTGTAAATATGGCCCGACCAGGCTCGGCCACAGTTGGAACTTTGGCGGGGCCCAGCGCTCAGGGGCAAGGACCAGAACCCACCCCCCAGGGACACGAACACCCCCGGCTCAGGTGTAATGTGAACCCCCTCCCCGCACGGAGAGAGCACCGCTGGGCCCAGGCAGCCGGCACCCAGGGGAAACGGCCGCCGTTGCCAAGGGGCCAGTGAAGGGGTAGGGGACAGATGGTCCTAGGTCCCACCTTCCTTGCAAAATGTGTGTGCGCGTGTATGTGTGTTTGAGAGGGTGTGTGTGTGCATGTGTGTGTGTTTATGTTGGAATGTATATTTTGAGGGGTGAGGGGTGTGCATACTAAGGGGGGTGCAGTTAAAATTGTCGGGTAGGGCACTAAGGGGACATCTCCTGATTACTCACAGTGATGTCCCCTCACCCTCCCCACCATGGGGCCCTAAATGTCTAAGGCAGTGTTTTTCAACCAGTGTGCCGCGGCACACTAGTGTGCCGTGGGAGATGGTCAAGTGTGCCGTGAGAAATTGCCCTCATTCACTGATCTAAAAACAATTACCATCTCCAGAAAATCAGCTCTTTGTTCATCCAAACAGGCCCTGATAAAACACTGAGAAGTTAAGAAAATGAAATATCATAAAATCATTTTTTCTTTGTGTTTATTTGATTCTATTAAAGACACTTTGATAAGAATAACGGGATACCGCGATTTAGCTGCAGCTATAACTGTGTAAGGAAAAGTCCCGCCCCTTTAACTGTCTCCACCAATCATTCTTGAAGGCTTAATCACATGCCATCAGTCTGACCAATCAGAAGTGGTTAAAGTATTCACTTCCTTGTTTCGATCTAGCGCAAAAACGTCTTTCTGTTCCAAGAAAAATACCAGCTAAAGCTCGTCTTTAGCAGTGTAGCTTTCCACAGAATCTGGTATCAGACTGGAACAAGTGAACAAAACAATGAAGCTCAAAGACGCTGGTCTTTCCGCGGTCACCGGCTTATCGGCACTACATCTCCCATGATGCATTAAAGTGACTGTTTTAGCGGACAATGAGTCTCTCCTCTTAACGTCTTAAAACAACGAACACACATCAAACAGTTTTTGAATCTTTTGACTTAATTTTTAATACATCTTTTAGAAAAAAACAGCTGCAGCTTCCAGCTTTTTCTGCCACAATTATCACAAAAATGCATGTGAGACTGCCGAGGGGCTGTAGATCAATACAGACTATGAGCTTTTTCTTTTTTTTTTATTTATCTATTTTTTTGGATGCTGGTGTGCCGCGGGATTTTTGTGAAGGTTAAAGTGTGCCGTGGCTCTAAAAAGGTTGAAAAACACTGGTCTAAGGTGCGGTTAAAATTGGCGGGTAGGGTGTTCGGAGGATATCTGCTGCTTGCTGGCAGTGATGTCCAAGCACCCCCCCTACCAAGGGCCCTACATGTCTAAGGTGCAAATAAAACCGAAAGAGGGGGGGCCAACTCCATAAGGCAACCATAGGAGGGGGGCCACTGCCAAGTAGCCCCGCCAAGGCGCATCGCAGGCTAAACCCCTCACCCTAATATGAGGTTATACAGCGGGGAAAATAAGTATTGAACACGTCAACATTTCTCTCAAAAAACACATTTTAATCGAGCTATTGACATGAAATTTTCACCAGATGTCGGCATCAACCCAAGTAATGCACACATAGAAAGAAATCCAAACATTTATGTCCATAAATGAAGTTATGTGTAATAAAGTGAAATGGCACAGGGAATAAGTATTGAACACGCTTACTGAAATTTATTTAATACTTAGTGCAAAAACCTTTGTTGGTGATTACTGCCTCAAGACGCCTCCTGTATGGAGAAACCAGTGGAATACATTGCTCAGGTGTGATTTTGGCCCATTCATCCACACAAACTGTCTTCAAATCTTCAAGTTTCCGGGGGTCTCTTCTGTGAACCTGGATCTTCAGTTCTTTCCAAAGATTTTCAATTGGATTCAAGTCTGGTGATTGACTGGGCCATTCTAGCAGCTTTATTTTCTTTTTCTTCAACCAGTTGAGTGTTACCTTGGCTGTGTGCTTGAGATCGTTGTCTTGCTGAAAGATCCACCCTCTTTTCATCTTCAGCAGCCTGGCAGATGACAGCAGATTTTGATCAAGAATGTCTCCATACTTTTCTCCAGTCATTATTCCTTCAATGATATTAAGTCTACCAGTACCAAATGCTGAAAAACAGCCCCACGCCATGATGCTCCCACCTCCAAACTTGACTGTTGGTATGGTGTTTTGGGGGTGATGTGTGGTGCCATTTTTCCTCCAAACATGTTGTGTCCTATGACATCCGAAGAGTTCAATTTTGCTCTTATCTGACCAGAGTATCTTCTCACAGAATGTCATGGGTTTATCCAAATGTTGTGTCGCAAACTCCAAACGAGCTTCAACATACTTCTTCTTCAAAAATGCCGTGTTCTTTCCACTTCCGGATGATGGCCCCAATGATACTCACTGGAACTTTCAGAAGTTTAGAAATGGGCCTGTAACCAATGCCTTCAGTGTGTTTTGCAACAATAAGGTTGCGTAGGTCTTTGGACAGCTCTTTGCTTTTACCCATCATGCAATGCTTCTTGTCTAACACCTTGCTGGTGAGAAACGTTTTTAAAAGGCATCAATCAGGACTATACCAGCTGATATTACTTTGCACTAATAGGGGGCATGTTAACCTTCTGAATACTGACACACTCCAGCTGCTTTCTTGGCTTGCCAGACTTTTTTACCCCTCCTTTTCTTTATGTGTTCAATACTTATTCCCTGTGCCATTTCAATTTATTACACATAACTTCATTTATGGACATAAATGTTTGGATTTCTTTCTATGTGTGCATTACTTGGGTTGATGCCAACATCTGATGAAAATTCCGTGTCAATAGCTCGATTAGAAATGTGTTTTTTGAGAGAAATGTTGACGTGTTCAATACTTATTTTCCTCGCTGTATTTGCAATTGACATAGACCTGTCTTGTTCATTCTGTGAAACTCAAGAACAAGAAGAAACAATTTATCATCTGTTTTTGGACTGCATACATAAAAATTTGTTTTGGATGGAAGTTGGAAATTACTTTGACAAAGTAGACTTTATTTTTTCACAATGCCAAATGGTCAAACTCCAAACCTAGATTCCAACATTTGAATTAAATCAATCAGTACTATAGCATTATCAAGCAACTTCAAAAGCAAACAAAGTAATTTAAGTTGAAAAAAACTTTAAATGTTTCTAAATTCATGTATAGTGTATCATTCTGCGCATGCGCATATATTACGTCATTTCCGCTACATCGATTTACAGTTATTCAGGTGTTAATATAAAAAGTAACCTCCTAAAATGTTTATAACAGTGAAAACGTTGTATAATAATGAACAGTTAACTTTAATTCGGGAAAGTAAAAGAAATGTGAATGCTCAGGCCTGCAAGATCTTGAAATGGACTTAACGGACTACATATGTTTTCTTGTTCCCAAAATACAAAGAAATCCATTTTAAAATAATGAATGCAGTCTATCCGTGCAAAGAACTGTTACACATACGTTTTGGTTTTCCAGAAAATAACTGTTCTTTTTGTGATACAAATATTGAAACACTTGATCATTTATTTTTTGAATGTATGTATGTTTACAGTTTTTGGGAGGATTTCTTTTTTTTGGTGCTCTTCAAAGTTTCCCTTTCCTATTTCTATTCACTTACAAAAGCATATTATATTATTTGGAGTAGTTTCTGGTGATAATCTATTTGATTTGACATTCAATACCTTGTTAATATCTGGTAAATTTTTCATTCACAAGTGCAGATTCTTAAAAAACAAACAGTTATTCAATACATTTTTTAAAGAAATCAGTTTATATTTTAAATCTCTGACATTGATGAAAAACAAAAATGCAATAAAACTGTGTATTTTCATTGAAGATCACAAGCTGTATCACAATCCCTAGTATTGTAAACTACAATTCTATATATTTTGTTTTAGTTATTTATTTTATTTTCTTTTTCTCTCTCTTCTTTGTGTGTAGTTATTATGTGTATGTTTAAAGTTCAAATAAAAAAAAAAAAGAAAATAAAAAAAACATGTTTTCTTGTTTGATGGTAGCTTACTCACCAATGTAAGACGTTACAGCGCCACCTACTGGCACTTTTAAGGGCCTTACTAACCTACGCCACAAAATATGTCAATTTTCAATCACCATTACTTAATTTTATTGTAGTTGAACATACAAAGACCATCTGTACATTCTGGTATTTAAAATGTTGATTGGTAAAAACAGATGAAAGCCACGTAGAAGAGTCTCCTCATATTCCTCATCACGTTCTGACCCACTACTGTTCTGACGTTTGGGAATAATGAGAACAGGTGAATTCTTTAGATGTTTCAGCAGAAACCACTCTAGTGAGACACAGTTTGAGCCTTTTACCTTAAATGCTTCAAGCAATTTTCTGGTTTTTAAATTCCAGACAGTTCCATAATTATTACATTAAAATCCCTAAATATTTGTCACACGCATTAACACACATAGTACATGCAGGGAAATGTTTTGTACGACTGCAGCTGACCGCAGCGGCTCTGGAACAAGAAAACTACATTTTTTATTCATGGTTTTAGCACTAAATGATAATTAAAAAACAAATGCATATTTTATATTTTATTGCAATTTATTTCTTAACAGTTAAACAGAAAAATTTTAAAAAATAACAGACGATAACATACAGACACAAAAGGTCAAATCAATTCACAACTAAGGAAAACCCAACTACATAGAAGCTAAAAACTGTCTTGTTGGTTGAACTGCCATCCTCGCATTAAGACATGTCCATCGAGTTGTCTTCTCTGAGAACATTACCAGTCCATGTTCCTATAAAAACGCAAATGTATAGCTAGCTAGTTCTGTTACAGTGACACAAACACAAAATGAAGAATATAGAGGGACAATGTGACAGCAGTGCACCATGCTTGTGTTTGACGTCTTAGTTTCTATCTTCATTGCGTTTGTAGAGTGTTAAAAAGGAGTCTGTATTCCGACGGGAAGATGCGAGGGAGCCCAGCCTACGAATCCTCATCGCCATTCAAACTGTCAGCATCGTCGTCGTCTCCTTCCACGTGCTCCCCTTCTTCTTCTTCCTCCTCCTCCTCTTCTTCTTCCTCTTCTTCCCTTTCTTGGCTTTTTACCTGATACAGGACAAGGAGATTCAGCAACTTTTTTGTGCAAGACTGATGTTAAATAATGCAAAATGTTCAGCAACGGCCGAAGGTTATTTACTAAAAGAAACAAAAACAAAAAAAAACTTCAAACTCTAGATGGATTAAAAAAAAAATCCTTTGAGTTTTTTGGGGGGGAAACAACAATATCATCATCATCTCTCTGTCTACAATAGTTCTCACCTCTTCCTCCTCAAGCAGGTCTCCCTCGTCTTCCTCCTCCTCTTCTTCGTCCGAGTCATTCATGTCCTGGCTCTCACGCTCCCTCTTCAGCCCGTCGCCCTTCTTGCTGCTGGAGTGTGGAGGGGAGGTCACCTCTCCTGGCTCGGGTTTTATGCTCTTAGCTTGTGACAAACATGGGGACACATCCATTAGCAATCATGAAGAAACTGCGGCCCTCCACCCTCTGTTACGGTTCATGTTAAGCTCCTACCAGACTTCTTGCAGTGGTCCTTCTCCATACGTTCCAGGCTCTCCAGCAGGTCATCTACTTTGCTTTTAATCTGAGTTAACTCGCGTTTGATGGTCTGCAGCTCATCTGCTCGCACTGCAAGGTCAGAGGGATTCAAAAGGTCAAAGTGCATTTGAGTTCTAAAACACGTTCCCGACAGCCCAGAAGAGTTAACCAAAGAGACATTAAAAAAAGGCAAAGAATCTCAAAGATCAATGACACAAAAAAAACAACAACGTACTAAAAGCAAGAGCTAAAAAGCAACAATGCAATCAAAATATAAAAAGCCAAACAACAATAATAAAGGTTAATGTTGGGCTCAAATGTGCAAACACCTAAGCTATGTCAGAATTCCCACCCTCTCCCCTCCATAGTGCACTATATAGTGTGTTTGCTATTTTGTAGTGCTGTACGAATCTACACTTCAGAAATCCATTCCCCTAGAAATTTCCCAGAAGTCTCTGCGAAAAACCAGTGTCCATCAATGCTCACTAGATCAGCAAAAATATAGACCACAATGCATTACTGTTGGAAATCTAACAGTCTGGAAGTGCAATTAAAGTTAGATGCAATACATGTATGTAAGTTGTATCAATGTATATATCCATAGTTCCACATATTTTCTATTTCATTCTAACATGTATGTAACTTTATTTTGCTCAAGCAGCTGGAGAGCACCAGTAATTTCCTTGTAACAAGCCTCTTGTGTACAATGATATTAAAGGATTCTGGTTCTGGTTCCTCCACATTGGACTGTTCAGTTTTTTTTCTTGATCTGCTCGTCTGGCCGGCGTGAAAGTTCACCTGGACTGGGATCCAGGGGTCAACACCACTGAACGCGATTCACGCTACAGGGGCGTCCAGTTTCCATGTCAAGTCACTGTAGAGACACGATCTGAGGTCCTGGGGCACGTTGTGAGCATGAGGTCTGGCAGCATTTGTATGGAGACCATAATAAAAAGATCCTTTAATTTCCCACAGACTCAGGATTGCTTTAATATTAATTAATTCCATTGGTTTTCCTCTGGTTTGCTTTTGCGCACAACGCGCTCAGAAGTGAACCAAAGACAAATCAAGGCTTTTCAAACGCCTGTCATTGGGACACTGTTGTCAGAGACCCCTCCCTCTCTCAAGCAGAGCAGAGGTTACCTGTTGGGTCCATACCAGAGGTCAGGTGAGCTTTCACACTTGCTAAACGAAGCAGACCACCTGGAAAACAGAAACTGAATCCAACCTGCCAGGATGACTGAACCCTAGCCATGAAATAGAGGTAAAGACTTTTCCTTTTTTCTTTAAGTGTACACTGTTTTAACTGTTCTGCTCTTTTGACTGTTGTTTTTTTTTGGTGCTTTGAACCCAGCACAGCATCCTTGAGTTCCTAGAAAGGCGTCTGATAACTGACATTTATTATTAAAACATGTAGACATTAAGAAAGCAGAGTTCTTTTTCAAATAACAGCGTCTGAATGTCTGATGGGAATTCAGTCGAGTACTTGTGTATGATGCGCTGAACGTGATCTGACCATGCTGCAAGTTCTAAGAGGTTCTGGTGGCGGGACGAGGTCACGGGGAGACTCACTCGTTCTGGAGGATGAAGTCCTCTGACTGCTTTTGGAGGAAGAGGAGAAGCTGCTCTTGGTTCGCCGGCTGCTTCCTCCGCTCAGGCTGACCCGCGGGCGTTTGGACGGGATCACAGCTCGGGACAGAGGAGGCGGCGGCGCAGGGACACGGGACGGGTAGGAATACATTCTGGTAGGAAAAAAACGAGAAGGAGCTGAATATTTAGAGTCCATTTTTGTGTGCTCAACAGGAAACATGAGACGACCAAAAGGATTTTTACTCACCTGTCGTAATAATCTCTCTGAAAATCATAATCGAGGTCAAACGAGGAGCTGCTACTGTGAGAAGAGAAAGCAGAGAGTCAGCGTGTGGAGGCCTGATCTCAGCCCCACCATCACTGAAAGCACTTCTCTCTTCCAAACTCTCACCTGTACATGTCACCAGCAGAACGCTTGGTGGTTTTTGATCGGTGCGGTTTGGGCTCTCCAGCCAGGTTGATGTCTGAGGCACACATTGCCACATATGGAGGAAAAAAGAAAGAAAAATGGATGTAAATTGAGGTTTTTCTTTCAGGAAAAACATTCATCGCACCCTGTAGTCACGCGATTGCATTGTTTCTACAGACGGTTTAGATTTCAAACTGAAAGCATCTCCAATGCCTGATGTGGATAGAAAAATGATAATTTCTTTATGTTTAAAGCCAATAATCAAGCCAAACACAGAACATTGTGGGCAGATGAAACCTAGATTTGAATTCTTTGGTTTCATTTCTGGTACTTTTCAAACCTTGACGATGAAAAATAGGGTTGAATTGAAGGGGTGGAAGTGAACACATGTCCTCATTTGATCATTTTGGTTGAATGCTTGCTACAACTCTGATCTTATGAGGCGTGGACCCCCCCTGTGGAGAAGAGGCTTTTCCAAATATAGGAACAATAAACCGCTCATCTCTCACAAGGGTAATTGTTGGTTCTTACTAGAAACCAGCAGGTTTTCTGCTAGAACAGACCCCGACTGTCCTACAACTTCCTGGTTCATAACCTTGCATGCAAACCTTCTCTCTTTGCATCAAACGTTTGGAAAATAACTTGGAAGCTTTCCTGATGCTGCAGGGAGATGATTTAGAAGGCAACATGTGTGTGCATCCATCTCTCAAACACGAGTTTCCATATTTACCCCAAAAAAGAATTACTATCAGTAAAACTTCTAATAAAGTAGTAATAATTATAGACACAAAACTGCTGTTTTTTTCATAGACAATATAAAAAAGCCTGAATCAGATAAATGAATTCCTGGGCTGTTATCAACACAAACACTCATCTCTAAAAAGGGGGTGTGTTGTCCCAGGCTGAGGCCAGTCTGGGACTTGTGTTTGTCAGGTCATGTTTAGAATAAAGATGTCAGTATCCTAACGGTGTCTTTTACTTTCTGGACCAAACTGAGATGTGAATGTTCGCCTGCAGCAACTGAGTCCTCACCGAGAACTTGGCCGACGATCATCCTCCCGTCCTCCCCAGCCACCGCCGCCCGGGCGTTTCTCTCGTTGGCGTACTGAACGAACGCGTAGCCCTTGTGGACAGAGCAGCCTACGATTTTGCCGTATTTGGAGAAGATGGCCTCCACGTCCGTTTTGGTGACCAGCAGCGTGTTGAGGTTGCCGATAAAGACCCGCGAGTTGAGCGAGCGCGGGTCGGTTTTGTTGGTGACGTTGCTGCTGGACATCAGGCTGGATGCTGAGGATGAGCGACTGACAGAAACACAGACAGGACAAGTTTAGAGGCAGGACAAGTCACAGGGATAGCTCCTGTGTCCTGCTGCTGCTGCTGCTGCTGCTGCTGCTGCTGCTGCCAGCCCTGATTAGTCGGTGTTCAGAAGAACGCTGGAAAGAATCTGCAGAGTTAAGACTTCCGTACAGGTGGAAGTGGTTGTTTAAACTATGGGATTAATCTGCTGCTTTTATTTTGAAAATTGTGTTTATTTTTTAAACACAAAAGAAGTAGTGAAAAGCATCACAATGCCCATAATCGACTCAAATACGAGTCAATCGGATTCAAATGTGATAGAAGCAAATCCAACAACCACATCCACATCAAAGAGTAATAAACATCTACAAAACAGATTTAGACAGCCAGCTGCTGCTTTAAAAAGAGAAGCTTCTGTTTTTCACCTCCACGTCACACATGAACAGAATACAGTTCAGACATCCAGTTCAGTCATGAAACAAACTGGGAGGTTTAAAAACACCAGACTTCTATTTTAGGGATAATATGTCACAAACTGGCTCTACTTCTCATCGCACAATCAACCCCACCTGACAGAATTTTTGTTTCTTTTATCTGGCATTTATAGGTTTACAGGCCTGAACATCAGATAGATGCACTTTGGCTCAACCCAGAAGGGGGAAATAAAGGGATGAATAAATGCAGCCTCAGCGGTTCAGCTCCACACCTTCACGGTGTCTGGAATTCTGCTCATGCTGTGAGGGAATATTTACTCCAGGATGTGACCGGTGGTCCATCTTCCTAAAAACTGCTGCAGACTGAACAGCGTTATTAAGCTAAATGAACTGTAACGCGTTGATGAAAAGCAAACAGATAGTTAAATCCTTCCAGATTATCATGAGCTGTTTGGGAGACAGAAACTCTAGCTCATTAGTTTTTACATTCTCACCCAAACAGTGTTGTGACTACCGAGAACCCTGCATGGGTGTGGCAGGTGAACCATGAGAGCAGCAGGTGTCAACAGTGTTCGGCCCACCCCGGCTGACGGGGCTTGAACATTCATCACTCACTCCATAGCGTCTGTGTGCAGGGCTGTCGTCTGACGTTTGACACTGGGGCTGGGCTCAGTTTGGGCTGGTGTCTTGACCTTTACCTTCGCCCCTCTCGATTTATACTGAGGTGACAGAAAACACACCTCAGTCAAGCTGGGCAGGATTATCTTGAACCAAGTCTTACCTGGCTGGCGTGTGTGCAGAGGTCAGTTTGAGATAAAAATAAAAAGTTATACTTCTGTAACAAAGCTACAAGTGATTTGGAGACAAACTAGAAACTAATTGAAGGTTTAATGACCTTGCCTATAAACAAAGCCATTTAAGATGTTCTTATTTTAAAGCACATTATTAAAAGATCTGTTATTTATGCGAAGGGCCTTTACATGTAGTTTTAGAAGCAACCTGTTTGTTTGAGGTCACGTCCACAGAACTCTGCTTTATTCAGTCTTGATAATAAACAAATGTATGTAAATTTGGAGCTCGGACGACCAAACAAGAACAGGTCTTCAGATTATTGCAAATGTCTTCATGATGCAACATATCAGTCAGCTGACGCCTTTGTTATTCCAGTGTTGACAAATATGAGGACTGCACAAGTTAAATGAGTTAAATGACTTTGGATGAGCTTCATTGTGCTCTATAAAGTCAGACTTTAGCCTTTATTTTTGCTGTTTGGGAGTCCGTGTTTGATTTTGAGAAAAGCTGTTGGGTTAAATGTTTAAATATATAAAAAAATGAGAAACTTTGAAACCAGCCCTGCTCAGTTTTTTGTTCCAATTTGATAGTAATGTGTTGCACTTTAAAGTCAAAAGCCTCCTTTATTGTTCTTCCTCCTGATGAATCTCAAAGCCTTTTCAATGATAATGCAAGTGAGCTTTTAGGCAAAAGAAGGTTCTTTTTTATGTACACACTCAGAATTTGATAACTTTTGTGTAGTTAAAATAATGTGAAAGCTAGTTTTGATCAAAACATTTTTTTTATCATATCAAAAATCAAATAAAATGGCGAACTTAGAGTTCATGAGGGAACTGATTCAGTGTTTTTAGTCCTGATCAACTCGTGGATATCCTTGAATTTCTGTGGGAATGATGGAAAAAAATCCTTCATAAAGAACCGAGGAAAAGCCTTTTAAGAGATTAAATGAGTTTGATAAACATACAACAACCATTATGAATCTTTAATTCAAAGTGTTTAATATGTTTGTGACGTCAGGTGACAAAACACAAGCCGCTTTCAGTCCACAGCATTCAAAATCGGAAAAAATACCTCATCTTGCAACGGGAAAAAGAATTAGAAAAATCCTTTAAAAAAAAAAAGAAGAAGAAAACACTCAACAATTCAGGAAAACAGTCTGGAAATTTACTATGGGGAAAAAACCTAAACCTCTATAAAACACTCGCCTGGACGGCAACAGCGCCCCCGCCAGGCTATAGTTCAGAACACAGGTCTTGCGCGGGGCTCAAAGCCAGCTAGCATGACTAACATTAGCCAACCACCTGTACAAAAATGATACGGCAACCAGAATAGCAGCTCCTTTCCTTGCAAAAACCAAAACCTGAAAAAGTCTGAAAGCCAGTCGACAATCTGCAACGAATCACGGGGTCAGGATGACGCTGTAGCCAGCAGAGCAACGGAGTTTCTGACGCTGTTAGCTAATGCTAACTGGCCGAAAAGCGAGCCAAAAACAAATCAGTCCAAGCAAGGAAAAATCTCCAAAGATCTAAGAAAAATTAGAACTAAACAAGCTTGCAAAAATAGTTGAAACTGAAACTAAGATGCATCCAAAGCGAAGTGTCTTTAAAACCACAATCAGCAGTTTGAGGGGGATGATTCCCATTAGCAAAGCTCGCCACCCCGCTAGCCAGCGCATCATGTCTGTCCACTCGAAAATAGAAAAAACATCGTCGAGGAAAAAATCCAAAAAGAAAAGAAAAAGGAAGGAAAAATAAAAAAAAATGTTGGGGACAAAATACTCACCACGACCTTAACGAGTAAAATGCCTTGCTTTCTTTAAAATGTGTCAATATGAAATTTAGGTCGTCCTTTGATGCGCAAGCGGTTCGCCCCCCTGAGCAGTGAGCTATCGTTCTTCTAGCAAAGCGGCTAACGGAACTGACAATGCTGCAAAGCTGCTTGTTTTCAATCACAGGGCAGCTCGATGACGTAAAGGCTTCAGTCGGGGTTTAAGAATGGTTACCGCCCACATACCGAGGCAATCTGGTTTGTAAAACCAGTTACCCTTTCCCTCCGAGAACATTAGGAAAAGAAAAAGAAACTTAAAAGATGTAGGATGTATTTTCTTTTTCTTTGTTCTTAAGAGTGGAACTAAAAACTGTTTACTGATAATTCCTTCTAAAAAAAAAGAGAGAACTATCATCACTTAAAAACAATTAAATTGAATTGGTGCTGCTTATTTGTCGTTTTATTTTTCAACTCTGTTTTTGTGAAAAGTAGTCAAAAATATGGAAATTTGTTTTGAATTTGAAACACATTTTGACGAATGGTTAACATATCATGTCAAAGCTTAAGAAAGATTAGAGCAGTTCATCAACGATGATTTTTTATTTGAAAAGAGACAATAATAAACACATAGCTGCGCAATATACATTTTTGAGATTGTTTGGAAAAAAAATCCACAGCATGTTGAAATAATTAGCTGATTTATTTTTACACCATTTTAAAAAATAAGTGTGTCATTACAAATGTGCGGTTGTACTTTTTTCTGTTGTTTTGTTAGATAATAAAAACAAAACATGAAACATGCTTCAATGCTTTGTAAATTACTAAGAATATTTAAAATGTAAATCACATATTTAAGAAAAAACTGTTATTGACAAACTTTTTTAGTCTGACTGATTTGGGTGATTATTATCGGATAAAAATCAGTAGTTCTCTGGTTTATAGCTTACAAGAACATAAATGGAAAAAATGGTCAACATTCTGCAGCAGCAGACTTAAAGTTATTACCTTTTCCTGCCGCAAGATGGCGACAGAACACAGTGGTGCTGAGGATTGACCATTAATCAAATGGTAAACATTTTTCTCAGTTTTACAGCAACAAACGGATATTTGCTCATGTCCTTTTATGCATCTGTTACTAGAAGTCCTGTAGGATATTTGTTTTAATTCATCTAAAAGCATGAATGCAGAATAACCAAACAACAGAAAGTTTTGAAACAGGTAGCCAAATCTATTTTGTTGGAGATTTAAAACAAATGTGTAAAAATCTCTTCTTTTTTTAAAATCAGTTTTTTTATCTTAAGAGTTGAATTTAAATTACATCAGGTATGACAAATAATTTTCTGAATTTATTTTACTCATCCCTTTCATTTTTTCCATTCAGCAGCTGTACACATCTGTACAGGTGTTTCATGCGAGCTGAAATCCTTTAAAAAGGAAAGGGGAGAAAAGTTTAGTTTCATAAACTGAAATAATGAACAAACAGTCATTTGCAGAAATGAGTTTGACCTTGCAGAGATTGACTTCTATGAAAATTAGCTGCAGATTTGTGAAACAGCTGTGCTTTAGTTTATATTAACGCTTTATGTAACCCTTTGTTTAAGTTCTCCTGTTGCCACTTCAGTGAAAAGGCCCTGCAAACAAACAGACTGGGACCAGCTGTTTTCTGTTTCTAGCTAACAGTGAAACTCTTATGTTCCAATTTTTATGAAGAATATATTCTTTTGTGGATTGTTTTTTTTTTTCATCTGGTTTTGTTTGGAGCACCATCCCAGTGGACTTGTTTACCACTCTGTGCATTATACCAGGACTCAGGACTGTAGTGCTGAGCTGCAGATATGCTGATGTGTTTCTGGGAAACTGTTTCTGTGCTCATTTGCCTCTTTTTGTGCATCTCTCATTCTGAACAGAGTGATAACAGGCTGATCTATGACTATCTAGCAGATAATCGGTCCAAGACCACTTATTTTCAAAATGGATCAGTAAAAAAACAACTTTTTCTTACACCAGAACTGAAGTGGGTGTTTTGTTAACGTTCACATGTAACATGCGGGAGGATGGCACAAAGACCATGCAAACTGTACCCACTAGAAACCAGAGCGCGGTCTCTGTGAGGTCAGAGGTGAGCTCCTCACACACACTGAGTGCAGGAAAACCGTGCAAACTGTTGTTTTTGAGGACTGATGATGAAGTGGAGAGAAAACTCTATTGTACATAAATGTGGCCAAAATTTTACAGGAAGTGCTGAAGGTTGGATTCATTTATGTTTGACATATGACGACTGAATGAAAATATTCAGTTTGTTCAGTGGAGCCAAAACAAGACTTAACACTTGTTCCAATAGAACTATTGTTAACATCCCATGTTTATAATCTATGTTTTTATTAAACTGAGATGAATAAAGTTTAATTTCCCCTTTACTTTTTTCTTTTTTGGAAACAATTAAGCTCTTTCAAAAGGCCAAAAATGCAGGGATACTCTGGACAAATTCTCCTTTCACAGGAGGCTTCAACATTTTTCATTATACAACAATGAAGAGTGCAAACGTTCCTGGCAAGGACTGTGCACAGAACAAACCATAAAATAAAAATGTAACAATAAAGCTAAACTGAAAGATCTAAATAAATGAAAAAAGTCTAGGAAAATGTGTGAGTAGCCTATATGTGTGTGTAATGTGTGTGCGTGTGTGTGTGGTGTTTTTTTTTTACTTCATACTAAGTCAAACCCATCAATGGTGTCTAATAGTCACACTTAAAGTAGTACATGTAGAGTAAATTGTATAAAGTATACTTGAGTATGAGCACAGTACCACGTATACTAACTAAATAGTTCTTCAGACTAAACTGCCACATTTTAAGTTTACAATATTTAGCATGTATGTTAAAAATTAAACTTCAAGTATACTACATCACTTTTAGTATAGACTAAGTAAACCTGTAGCACACCTAAATAGACAACGTTTTTGCTGGGAGTAGCTCCCATCCAGATGTATTAATTACCAAGAGACTCTCAGGAAAGAGTAGTACACTTGAAGTCCATTTTATTAAGTATTCTTGAGTATGAGTACAGCAAGTATACTATAGACCGCGTACGTGTAGTGTAGGGTGTACACTAGCTGAATACTTCTTGAGACTAAACTGGCACATTTTCCCTTACAATATGTAAATAATGTTTAAAAAGTGAGCTTCAAGTATAATGTCTGACTTTTAAGACAGAGAAAGTATACTTATACACATAAATAGAGTACTTTTTGCTAAGGGCACAGATGTAGGTTGAGGTCATCTGTCTTTCTGTCGGTGAAACTTTTGGATTAAACACGGAACCAACAGAGCTTTAAGCCCAAAACTAAATGTATAAACGGTTTTTCTTTTTTTTAACTCGTCATTTGATCATTTTTGTCTCATTGTTTTTATTTTAAAAATGTAAAACACGACCTTCACATCTTTAAAGCACTTCTGTCAGCTTTTTGCACAAACATTTGTCGCGTATCAAACCCTCTTCAAAGGTGGGGGGCGGGGGTTAACGCCCCCACGTAAGCACAGTGGGAAGAACCGCCCGCGCGCGCATTCAGCGCGAGCGCGAGACGAAGAGCGGCTGAAAGTTGAATGAGTGGGATTCAAACAGCAGGTAAGAGCTGCTCGCCGTGCACATGCGCTCTAAAACAAGACTTTCTGTAGAGAAGGTGATGTTTTCAATGACTGTCATGCCGATGCTATGAATTTAATGAGGAGAGATTCTGAACGAGCTCCAGTGTTTGCTGAACTTGTTTGCCTGATATAACTGAACTAAAATGGGAGTATATATATATAAAAAAGCAGCAATACTTTACTATACAGGGAGTTACTCAATAAGTTGTTTCGATTGTGCAAGAAAGATTAGATGGATAATGCAGTGGGTGATGCTGGATGTTCATACCCAAAAGGTTCCCTGTGATATTTTTTCCCCCTGTTATTACTTTTGGGACTCTTCTTTTCCACTCCTCTGCTGTCCACTGATTTATGTAATGGAGCTGGAATGAAAAGTGCTGCGCAGGGGGTGGAATTCTGGCTTACTGAAAATCCAAAAGACTTGTTTTAATCATTAGTGTCATGATGTCTCTGGAATAGAGCTTGTGCACAAAGGTTATGGCTCGTGCGTACAGTGCTGTAAAACAAATGTGTGAGCAAACACAGGTTATCTCAGCAGGCATCTGGTCATTAAAAGGTTATTTACAATCATTACTGGGTTTGTTACATTCATCTAATTCTTGATCATGGCTGATGTTCCCCTCAGGCTCAGGAGGTTTGGTCACGTGGGTCATATAAGTGTGAAACAGCAGTGAGTCCAGATCAGCCTGGATGGTTTGTTTGGATTGGCAGCTGTTCTAGATGTTTGTTCCAGTCTCACACCAGGGGAAGAGAATAACAAAAGCATTTCAGTTTGTTTTTATGAAAGGCAGATTTCTCTTGACAAACTTCCTCTTATGTTCCTGGGCAAATCCAGTCCAGCTCCCTCTGAGCTGAACTACTGATCTAAAGTTGTCCACATTTAAAAATTCCACACACTTTTGTTTAAAAAATGTGCCAACTTCTCTTTATATTGATCAATTCTGTCTTCAATTCCCACTTGCAATTTTCAGGTTTGGGGAGGAACTTTGTCTAATCCAGAGTGAGAGGTGCAAACTGGAGTAATAGGAGAATCCCCTGCAAAGAATAATGCTTCATTTTTCTTTTGTAATCAATAATGTCTTTTCCTAAATCTCCGCATAGAAATACTCCAGCTGGCATCAAAACTAGGAATGTTGTCCAACCACTTACGGCTGCACCCCCTGTGGTTATTCTATCAAGTCTAATTTAATAATTTATCTGAAAAAAAGTAGTTATTGTTTCTTTTCGTTAAATGTTCAGGTTTATGAAATTAATAGTCCATCAAAAAGTTTTTATTTCTTGTGCCAAAGAAATTTGCAGAGTTTTTCAGCAGGCTGGGTATTTGCTGCAGTTGGAGCAAAATAATAATAAAAAAGGAAAGGTTTTTCATTCATTAAGTTCATTTTCTGCTTGAAGTTAAGCTCTGAGCGGCTCTGGAGAATCTATTTTATTCTTGAACTTTTGTTTTCGTTGAGCTTGTTTGAAAGTTTAGTGTAGTGATCCCGAGCGACGCTCTGTGGTCTGATGAGCTTGCACAGTCCTCTTAGTATTTAGGTTTAAATACGATCTGGATTAAAAAAAACACTGGAAGAGGACCAAACAGTGAAAAGCTGATTGAGTATTTCTATGTGTTGGTTTTTGTGGGGCAACCGTGGTGAAGAGGTAGAGTAGTCGATCCCTGGTCAGAGGAACGCAGGTTCGGCTGCCGCCATGTGTCAAAGTGTCCGTGGGCAAGACACTGAACCCCACATTGCTCCTGGTGATTAGGCTATGGGTTGGTGCCAGTGTTCGGCAGTGGAGCCACCATCAGTGTGTGAATGGGACTGTGACTGCAAAGCACTTTGAGGAAGGTAGAAAGGTGCTATATAAGTGCACGCCATGTATCATTTGTAAGAGAAAATCCTAAACGTTTAACATTGAACAATGGCTGAAGGCAGAGGCCTTGTGGTTCTGAACCTCGATTACTGAAACTGGCTGTTGGAACATCTCTGGTGGTAAAGGAGCTTTAGCTTGTGGATGCTTGTGATGAGGTTAAGAGGTACTCGTAACCTCACCTGAAATCCCAGCCTGGGCTCTGTGACCAGAAATCTTGAGAAGTTGGACTTTTTTTGGGAGTTATTCAGGGTAGGAGATGAAAAGCGGCTGTGGGACTAGTTGTAGCACCCTGACTTGCTCCGGCAATGTTGAAATAGTAGATGAGAGAGTCACTAAAGGGTGTGTGGTCCCTCTGGATTCCATTCTTCTGCCTATATGCTGTGGTTGCAAAAAGGTTAACGCAAATCCACTCAAGCCTTAGGCGCATGCCCCCATACAGGGGCTCACCTGTACAGGTGCTGCATGTTTTTGGGATGTCCAGACCTGTAGAGGGTCGTAGAGAGGAGCGGCTGCATCTTAAGAGTTTGCAGGCTTTTTGGGAGTTGAAAAAAATGAATAATCTGTACGCCATGCCTGTGCCTCACGTACTTCACCCTCACTCAACCTAACGTGAGTGTTAAGTATTCACTATGACCTGTCGTTGGCACCATGCCTTTAGAAAAAAAACCACACATCTAGAAGAGCCATTCTTGGTGGTTTGGCCATTTGGTGAAAATGCACCTGGGTGCTTTTTTAGTGAGGTTGACCTGGCTGCAGACAAGATGGCGTCCAGACATCATTTGTCGGAAATTCTACTGGGTTTCAGAATTGCAGCACTTTTATTAAAATGTTAACAAACAGTAAAGTGTGCAAGATGAGCTTGAAATTGGGGCAAAAACGTGAGTCATTTGATTCCTTTCAAAAAGGATTTAAACAAAAGTGTTTACATAAAACTTTTACACCAGAGCTTTAGCTCCAGTGTTTACATTCCTTCAACAAGCGTAACTTTTCAACCCTTGACGTGATCAACTTGAATTAAGTTGTGTAGGAAAGCGGCTTAGCGCCGGTATGCAACACTTTGTATTAGTTTTGTGTTGCATATTGGTGAAAAGCTGCTTTAAAGCGTTGCTAACCAGCAAAGAAACGCTTTTCTCTGTCGATCAGTTGATTAACGTTGAACACTGAAACAGTTACGGCACGTCAAAGAGTAGTAAGTTTAGACAGAGAAATCTCCGATGTAAAAAGTTTAAATAAAAAAAAGAAAAAATTACCTGTTAGGGTCAGCACTTAAATTAAGCTTATTCGACCCAAAACAAAGTTTTTTTAGGACCGAATTGGGGGGGGGGGGGGGGGGCAGAGCGTGAACTACCGGTTCCTGCTAATGATATCTGGGCGCCATCTTTGTGTCTGGAGCCAGGTCCTCTTGTTTTAAGTAGAGGTTTGTCTAAAGTCTAGTCACATGCGCCCATATGGGGGCTGACCTGTTTGCGTCCTGCGGGTTTCAGGTTGCCCGGGCCCGTGGAGGGCTGTAGAAAGGAGCGGCTGCTTCTTAAGGGGAGCGCAGGTGTGTCTTGCAGTTCCCTAGTGGCTTGTGCGGCCACCTTAAAGGGTGTCATGGAAATAGATTGTACCATTGTTGTGCGTGTGGTAAGTGTGTTTTTTGTAAAGATAATGGACGTTCCAATATAAGGGTGATGCAATAATACAGTTTTCTTCACGCTGCTCTCCAGTCATTAGTAAGGGACCCGTATACTCTTGCTTTCTTGCTAACTGTCTAATTACCTAATCTCTAACATTTAGGGACAAGCAAGGAGCGAACACTTACCATTTTAACAGCACTGATGGGGGCAGGGCACAGATCTCGGAAGGGTTTAAAACATAAAAAATGTGTGCAGCGTGCCCTCGTCTCGTCTACTTTACCCTTACTTACACTTACATGCTCATGACAACCTGTCGCCCGTAGAAAACCTGAGCATGAACATTTTTACTCTACACGCTCACCATCGAGTGATCTTATGATTCTAAAATTTTGTGTGGGTGACCTGCATGGCCCGTACAAGCTTGACCATTTTTTGCCTGCAGACAGCCCATATCCACCAGTTAAAGGCAGTTGAGACTGAGGGCTAAGCAGGAAGAGAGAGGCCTCATGGGAAACCCAGGCCATGCAGTATTTCCCTCAGCTGGCTTGAAAAAAAACCTCGAGATCCTCCTGGAAGAGTTAAATGTGGGAATGAGGTCTGGGGTTCCTCCCCACCACCCAAACCCAACACGAGTGGTAAAAATGGAGTGGATGGAAGTAGACACAGAAATGCTGAGTGTGTAGAAAAGGTCCTGCAGAATGCAAATGTAATGATGACAGCTGTTTTGTGTTCTCTTACTTCAATGCATAACTCTGTCACGTTCACATGAGGAAATGAATGAAGTTTATGGAAAAGCCTGTTCATTTATCTTCTTTGCTGAAAGTATTTTGCAAATTTGATAGAAGTTTGAGCAACATTTGGATGGAATCAACTCATTACTGCAATTCCCTCCAGTCTGTGGAAGAGGTCAGTGAAAGTCACGGCTTTGTTTCGAGGCTTCCTTTAACTCACGTGTTTACATTACATAGAACATGATGACCTCATGTATTTCATCAGGGTTTAAAGTTGCAGAAAACACCTCTGATCATATGACATTCATTAGTGTTGGACAATAGGTGCATTTGCCTCCTCACACACTCATATTTGTTACAGTTCTTTAAATAACAGCTTGCAGCCGGACTTTGTCACTTTCCATGTAGATCCTGTTGGAAGTGTTGCTTTCTGACAACTGCTTTGCATGCTAACGAAACAGCTGCATGCGGTACTTTTCAAAAACATTGACAGTGATAACCCAACAGGCAGATCTCAGCTTGGTTTGAGATGTTATTCCTGGCTGGAGGTGCTTGCGCTTTAGCAACACCCATGGGTGACAGGCTGGGTAATGCTGCCTGCAACTAGAATCAGAGGAAACTATTTCAACATGGTCTCTGGTGTGTATTAGCCTGAGGCCAACACTTTCATGACTTTTGTTTATTTGGTAAACTATTTAAATCAACATTTTTCTTCTTGGAACTGTCTAGGGAGTTAATTAGAGTAAAGAAATCCCAGTTAATGGAGGGTACTTTATCTGTACATGTTGATGCCACGTTATTATTGCTGCAGGACATTTTCAAAAACACATGAATGAAAATCACACTTATTACAGAAACATGTATTTGTTTATACTCCAAAGTTTATATTTGAAAGCACATGCAGCCCTTTGTCTACACCTTGGCTAAATGATTTATTGATTAACTGTCAAACATTTGTGGAAATATCACACAAATGTTTGATATTTAATAGCAACAGCCGTCAGATATTTGATTAAAAAATATAGTCTGTCCTTCTGTTGCTTTTGTCTATATAATCTGCACCTTAGAGTGTTCAGACCTCCACAGATCAGACTCCACTCTTGGCCATGCAGAAACTTAGAAAAAGTTTCTTTCACATTTAGAAGACGCAATCATCATGTAAGGCAATGGCACTCAGCCACTTTTCAATTAAACTAACTCATTCAACCCTAGGCTTGCATATAACACAACAGGCTGCACAGGGTGCAGATTTTAAAGCAAGAGTGTGAAAGGGTCTCCTGAAACCAGCTAGTGGTCTTTTGAGGAACCGCCACATTTGGTACCTGCTGTTTTGGGTTAAGCTGGGACTTACATGTGATGAGTCTTTGATTACCTAGAAGTTTTAGCAACACAGGCACACAGTTTGCTTTTTATTCTTTTATTTGAACAAGCAGACAATTTCTATTGGTTTGCCGAAGTTGAGTTTATATGTTTGCTTGGATAGTGCTAAACTATCTAAACTTTGTTGGCCTTAAAGCCTCCTCTAGGTTCAAGATGCGTGTTTCTTTCTCATCCAGAGAAAGGCCAAATACAGTTTTGATGGGTTTGAAATTTGACTTGCAAACCACCTTTTTTTTTTAGATTTGTTTTTTAAATATTGTGTATTTTTCCCATTGACTACATCTGAGAACTGGACAGAGTGATCCCTCCCCCCTTGGTGTTCCAAACAGGAAGTACCTGCTGGTTTCAAGAAGCCAAAATCCCAAAGACATCTATTGAGAAATAAACAGCTTTTACTCAGTCAGAATAATTCTGACTCTGATACATATTTTTTAACATCTTCTTGATATTCCTCACATCTTCTGTTGGGCTTGCAAGTGATTCAAGTAATAAACTGACCAATCAGATGTCTCAATAAAAGTAGGTGGTCTCATGTCAAATGTTTCAAGCGTTTGATTGATAGAGTCTCTTGGACACGCCTTCACGTGGTAGAGGTGTGGCTTTCCAACAAACTCACTCCTGATTGGCCAGATTGGCTGCCATAAAATTGATGACTCAGACCGACCAATCACTGCTTACTGAAAACTTCTGGCTCTAACGTGGCGGCATCCGTATCATGAAAAAATTGGGACAGCATTGACTCCTGGAGCTCAAAGTGGACCATTCTCAATGGGTGATGTCACACTCCCTCACTCCAGTTCTCAAATACAGGCAATGGTTTCCCAAACAGAGGAGGAGCCTTCAGCACAGTGCCTTTTTTTATGCCCATGGGTTAGCAGTGATAAGTTGATACATACATGATTTTCTTAAAGGATAATTCAGTGACTGCATTTGAGGAACAAATGGTTTCTAAACTGGGAATATTCAGATCAAGGTAAACGCTAGAAGCATCAGAGAACTCCAGGTGAAACCAGCTTTCGTTTCATCTGTGGGAATTTGACTGACAACCATCTTACTGGCCATCTTACAAGTGAATATGGTATGAAAAAAGTCATTGTGCCGGTGGGAAATATGGAAGCACACCAGCTGCAGGAAACATGACTCCAAATGTAAATGTATAGGGAATTTGTTTACTATTGAAAAAAACCATTACTCAATTCTGTTCTGAAGGTGAGTTGATACCTGTGTAAAAACTATATAGTGCAGCACTGTAGTGCCCCTAAATTTAAAAGCAATTCGGACATGCTCAGTACTTTATTTTTTTCTAATGGCGGATATGACGTCATTAATTTCACAAAGTTAAAATCTAATAGATATGAGCATTTAGCGATGATGATTTATGAGTCCAATGTCTTCTGAAGATAAAAACGTCAAGGATTTATTTAAAAAAATACATTTTTGGGGCAAATATTTTTCAAATGCAACGCATTGTGGTCTATATTTGCTGATCTAGTGAGCCTAGATACACACTGGTTTTTCGCAGAGACTTCTGGGAAATTTTAGGGGAACTGGATTTTGGAATTGTAGATTCGGACAGCACTACAAAATAGTGAACGTCCTACATAGTGCACTGTATAGTGAGTAGTGAAGGGATTCGGACAGAACCAAGGTGTGTTCAGTCACTCAGGATGTGGAATAATTTGAGGCAGCCAATCAGCAGAAAGATGGTCGAGTAGAGGTGGAAACCATGCAGGATTGTGGCTCATGAGGACCAGGGCTGACCAGTGTTCACCTCTTTTCTGCTCTTTCACTTGTTTCAGATCATGTTATTCTGAAGTTCAAGCGCACTCATGTGAGGTGTTTCCATTTTTTTATGGGAAAGGAAACCTCAACATGAAATTAATTTAGAGATTCCTGTTTGTTAGATGTGGTTTTAGTAGTGCGTATTTATTAATGTGATCAGCGTCTGCCAAATCTTCTTTGTGTTGCACTAAACTCACTCTCCTTTAAACACATTTTTTTTGCCTCTATTTTGTTTTATGCTTCGATATTCTTTTAATTAAAACCATGTGTTAATGTGCTGTAACCAAAAACAACTCTTTGTGGTGAGATAAATAATTGAAGTTTGCAGGGCATAAAGTCTTAACCATCCTTCATTGCAGAACCACATCAATAAATATGAATTGGTTCCTTTAATAGATAAAATCAGGGACTGAGTGTCACGTGTCTTTAAAGATGAAAAAGTTTGACATTTAAAACTTTTTCTAAATAAATTTGAAAACAGAAAGAAAGTTTTTTAAGAAGCTGACCTCATTTGTTTGGGGAAATTAAAATATAGCTTAACTCTTATAGAGCACAGCCAGTAAAAACACAACGCCGTTCAGCTCTTGTTTGTTTTGGTACATTTATACCATGAAGACAGAACTAGAGTCAGTGTGGGGAAAGCTGAAGTATTTTTACTGGGAGTCATCTAAAACTAACATACAATTATAAAACATGCAGCTCTAAATGTAAAAGAAATCTGTCAAGACTAATGATGCCACCTAGAAGAGCATGCAAAGCAGACAGACTCCGCTCTGCCAGAAAAAAACAAATGAGGAAAGTGGAAGAAAAGACAGAAAATAGATTCCTTCAAACATGAATGAGGTCATCCTGTTTTTATATCACAGCACCATAAAAATTAAAACATGACCTTAAACCAGTCTGTATTAATTAACAAGTGGTTTTTGCTGAAATGACGTTGTTATTTTAGTCTTCTAGGTCGCAGTGGAATTTCTTTTTTTACCTTGACCTCATGTTCCCTGCTACATAATAGAAGAAGCAGATCATTCTCCTTAATGACCCACAAAAATCCTGCAACAGGCTGTTTTTAACATGCTTTTTCTGATCAATTGAGGGCATCTATAAAGAAAATTAAGAATAAAATCGCATTTCTGAGTCTTTTTTTTCATACAAGTCGTCGAGAATCAGGAGCAGGTGAAAAAATGATTTTGTAAAAAGATCATATTTGTGACGTAGAAAAGACGCTGGGCGGTCCACAGTCTCCCTGCTCTGCTCCATTCTGGGGTGAGCGTGCTCGCTACGACAGCGAAAACTGTTTGAGTCTCATCAAATTAAGTCACAAAAATAAGACGTTTTGAAAACATTTCACAAGCAAACTTTTTAAGCTCTAGAATTTATTTGGATTTAGAAAAATTTAGAAATAGAATAGGATTTAGAGTTCATGGAAATCGTTGGCCTCTAAAAAATGTACCTTCTGCTCATCAAACACAAAATAAAGGAGGCTGCCCTGTAAAAATCCAACTCACCAAAATGAAAGAATATAATAACATTAAAACTTAACTTCAGTAACCTTAATGTGAGTAAAACTTTTGATCTGTTTTCTATTTAACTTTAAAAATCCCACTGTAGTACTATCTAAAGCATTGAATTTTGGCATCCGGTGTGTTTATTCTTAGTTGTTTACAATAATATTTAAAAACCCAGAGTTCCTAACATGCACTGGCATTAGGTTTTGTGTTTATACTGGATCCTATTTAAATGCTTTTGAATCCAAAGCAATAAAGGTTTTGTTCATTTAAAAGCTATCCTGTGATGTCATGCAGAAAATGTCTGGAAACTGTTGGAGATTCTGACTTATCCTAAAATATATCGATGGTTCACCACAGATTGGTTTTAATAAGCCACAGATGTGAGTGATGTCTTTTTTGGTGATTTTTACTAACAAAACAGCCAAAGGCGCTTGGACAGACAGCCAGTCACCAGGATCTGGATCTTCGGCAGACTTTAGCAGGAAGCTGCTCCCATTTCTATAGGTGCTGCCGATGTATCTGAGCCAAAGACTCTGTTTTGTGGTTTTGACTGAGTCACATTTATTTCACTGGAATTTCCTGCCATCTTGGAGCTGGCATCAAAGGTTCTCACAAATTCACACCTGCTTGTAAATGTTCTCTCAGGTAGGAATGATTTATCTGCAGCCCAGCCTTTTCTCCTAATTACAAGGTTGTTTTTAAAGAAATTTGGATGTTCTCTATCAATGTGCAGCAGTATTGGCTGCACTAAAGTCAGGAGTGCTCTTTAGAAAGCTGGGGAGCAGCAGAATGCATAAAGCTGTGAATGAAGAATCTGTTTTCTATTCCGGAATGATTTAGTTCATGTTACTCTGCCTGTGGGTAATCAAACTTCTAAATTTGGAGTGACGCTCAGCACATTTGTAAAAGTATTCCTTTAAACCTGGTTATCAGAAAAATGGCTCATAACCTAAAATTCTTTTCCCTTCCTCCCCGGCCGCTTCATGGTTTGGATGATATTTTTGGCACTAATATCTAGTGGTAGTTTGCTGAAATTCCTGCATTTTAGATTACAAAAGAGACCCCGTGCTGAATATAAAAATGTTCATTCCTGAGGGATTCTCTTTGCTTTTTTATTTTTACACCACTATTTCCTCCTTGTGTCAGTGTCTCTTCCAAAATCAATGAGCAAAATTAAAGGACTTCCTTAAAGTCATCTTTACTTATGCAATAGAGCACAAGTTTATCATTTAATGCTTATTTGAACATTTTAGACAGCTAAAAACTCCAATTATTATGACTGAACTGGGACTCTTTGAGCTAATACCCAAAAAGGAAAATTTAAACAAGGTTGTACTTTTACCGTCATCTGAAAGCATAAGGAGTAGCTTTGCTGCTTCTGTTTTTGCAGAAGACATCATTGTATCTCAGACTTGAACAGTCTAATGGTCTTGGTTTGAATAGGTGCTGGAAAATTGAATACCTTGATTTGGTTTAGTGCACTTTCAAGTAAACGGAATAGAACTGCTGGGAAGCATCATGCAGTTACAACAGGCACATGTCGAGTTTCTGTTCTGGGATTGGAAGATTGTGGATGAATTCTTCATGATACTGGAGACTCTAAAAGTTAGAGCCATTCCTTACCGACTTAATGCCCAACACCATAAGGGGTGAAATCATAAAATAGTTTCCTATCACAAGAACATTTTTTCTTTAAAGGGCTTATATCATGCAAAATCAACTTTTTTGAGTGTCTTTTAAGTGTATCACGTGTAATCTTAACTCCTCACAAAAAACAACCTCAGACAAGTATTTTGATCCGTTCCCCTATCTCTCAGCATTCCCCTAAAACACTCCCAAAGAATGACCGGGGGGGGGGGTGCTTCCAGGAAGAGTCTGTCCTGCCAGCTCCGCCCCCAGTCTAACAGACACACCCACTTTCTCCTTGGAGCTGGCGGTGACACTTTCCTTTTATATGAGCAATATGCACATCCATCTTTGCAAAAGTTCGGATGTTTTTTAATTTCATGGGTGAAACGTAGACACGCTGCTGAAGCCGGCTGTATGCTGACGTCATGAAATGGGCGGCACCCACAAGGAGCGAAAGGCTGAGATCAAGGATAGGAAAATTTTCTGCCAAAATGACTCATATTTCATTAAAAAAAAAATTCTTTAGTGTGCCAAAGGTAAAATATTATCATACGTTTTAAGAAAAGCATGATATAGACCCTTTAAATCCTTGAGTATTTTGAGTAAAGTCTAATTAAATTAAAAATTGGCCTTTTCTAGGTAAAATGGTTGATGGTTACATGTTTTATTCAGAATTTGAGCTTCAGGTTAATATAGACTTGCGTGTCTTTGTCTAGTTTAAATCTGCTTTATGTTGGAAACTCCTATTCTCTTTATTTCTGAACCACAACTGGGTTCATTTGCAAGCAAATAAAGATTCTTGGTCTAGGGGTAAATCACATAGCTTTGGTCCATACCTGAATAGGCTGTGCTGTCTCACCTGCCAAACCAACTAAAGTATCAAAGGAAAGAAACTGGTGTGGACTAGTCTAGTGTGAAAGAGAACTTTATCAACAAAAACACATTTTTTTTTGGATTTTTTACTCTGTTGTGAAGTTCTGACACAAGTTGAAAGTGTATCATTAAATAAATCTTCTCTTACACTAAGCCTTGAACATTAAAGTTTATAATAAACAGATATTTATCACAAAACCTTTAGTTTCTTCATCTTAGATCACAATACAAAAACTGCCTAAAAAGCAACAAACGAAACATTTTAGTGAACATTTTCTTTTCCTAACTCCTCACAAAGTAAGCCTATACTTTGGATAAATGTGAACCCAACAAAAAAAAGAAAAGATTGGGGTGACTGTGAGGACAGTAATTTGTGTCATATGTTAAAATATATTTGACAAATACAATTTTGAATCTTGAAATGCAGCCTTTGTTCTGTGTCCTCCATGCATTTTTACCTTTTCCACTTCACTTTTGCTCTTAAATGATCAGCTTTTAAGCAAAAAAAAATGCACAGTTAAAGTTACAAAATACAGGGCTCAATTTTTTACTGACTCTGACTCGCTCGTTCCATCATGTCATGTAGACACTGCCCTAAAGAAAACAGCCTCAAGATCCTCTGGAATCGCACTCTGTTACAATCATTGATTTTGACACTGTTTTGGAAATACAGAGAAAAGTATCTATTACATGTTTTCCGGTGAGACCAGGCCGACGCATAATAGTTCTGAGTGGACACGAAAAATCCTCTGCATTTCCTGTGGATTTAGTGATCCTGAAAAAATTGGAGTTATTGGATCAGTATGGATGCTTGATAAAACAAAAAAACATTTAGAGAGGAATAACTAACAAAATAAAAGACAATAAAACCTATAAAAGCCTATATTGAAGTCCACAGCTAGCTGGCATCTTTGTCATGTTTTCTCTGTGTGAAGACATTGAAAGTAGAGGGTCACCCCCATGACACCTAGTGATGCAAATGTGCATCAAACCTCTTCTGCTTCAAACTTCAAGGATGTCAAGGTCAACACTCCAATCACTGTTTGAGCCCAAATCCCCAAACCTGTTATTTTCTAGAATATTTCTAGCTAGTTTTGCTTAAAGGAATGAAAATTAAGTTTAAAGCCATACATTTTTATATTTAATATTAATGTGGTTTGATCTATTTCTTATTCAAAGGAAGAACAAAAAAGCAATGGATAATCGGTCAAACGGGTAACAGTTGAAATCTATGGGTGTAACGGTTCACCAAAATCTCAATTCAGTTAGGTTCAGAATTTCATAGGGCCCGGTTCGATACAATTTGGGTATTTTTTCGGTACAAAAAAGGCAGAAAAAAAAATTCTTCCAAAATGCATTCATTTGTTTTATATAACAATAAGAAAATTGACCTATGTAGGTGATCTGCTATATAAAATACAACTATTAGCTATTGACCATTTGGATACTTAACACTGGCCTAGACCCAATTTTTACAGTCCGTGATGCCGTTTTAAGTCCGTTAACAGATTAGGTGTGTTAACTGTTGCATACGCTATCTTCATGTAACAATAAAATGTTGAAACACAGCATTTGACTTATTCAATTCTCTTTAACGTTCATCCAAACAAATCCAAAGTGTTCCCACACAGGAGAGCGTCAGGAGATAGGGGGGGGGGGGGTGTCCTCCAGCTCTGGCCTGGCTGTCATGATCAGCTAGGCTGAGCAGACCCAGATACTGGAACCCGGAAGGACCACAGGAGAACGAAGTGGATAATTAACAGATTTATTGTTCCAGTAAGTTGCGATGATGGGACAGGGAGTAGAGGGTGAGTATGTAGGTTGAATATCCAATGGGGTGGTGATTCTGGTAAAGCGGCTGGGAGCTGTGGCGTGGCGTGGAGTTGAGTCAAGGCATGGAGTGGAGTCGTGGCGTAGCTGGAGGCTTTGGATCTTTGGTGACGTTTAGTCTGCTCGTGTAGGACTCAGGTCGGCACTCGTGGAAACTGTTCTGTAGATGAGGTGGAGAATTTAAAATTAATACAAAGCATGGAAACCAGGACCAGGTAATGCACCACAGAGTGGCAACGAACTGGTGCTGTATGCTGGAGAAGGATCCTCTTAAGAAGAGCTGGCAGGTTGATGAGGTGAGTGCCACCAACTGGGTCCAATCTGGAAAGCAGAGCAGAGAAGGGAGGGGGGGGGGGCTCCCAGAGGCACCATGACACTCGTGTCCACATGATACTGTTGACATGCTAACTGTCACCTCCGTCACCTAATAACTGCTGAATTTCCTGCAATGAGGTTTCTGACTGTGGTCGGAAAACGCAGGGGAGATCCTCTCTGCCGAAGGCGGATCTTCCTTTGGGGTTCACGTCCCTGTTAGACCCTCAGTGCCTCCGTGCGGGTTAATAAAAGAACCAGTCTCCGTTCTTTACCGTTTACCAGTTAACATTAGTTCCGCCTCGGCCCAAAGTTAATACATTTGGGGGGGGAAAATAAACAAAACCAAAACGGTACAAAAGTGATCCAAACCCAAACGGTTCTGTTCAACTACGTCTGCCGTTACACCCCTAACAGTTCTCTGAGGCTAGCGTTGAATCAAATCGAATCGAATTGACGTCTACCATTAAAAAACTGTTCCAAAGTTATAAATCGATTGTCTCGATCTTGGAAAATACCATTTGGATTGAGGTGGTGTTGGTTCATTTGACTATAAGGTAAAAACGACCAAGTGCATCACAGCCAACAACAGGCATGTGATGATGCAGCAAAAACGGACCAGTCCATCATTCCAGTCCAAAGTGTGGAAACACTTTGAATTTAGCAAAGTCATGTGATCATGCAGTCTGCTAGAATGTTCTAAGAATGTTCCCTTTGGATTCTTTGGATGTGGAAAAACAACAGTGGGCTGAACTTTAGGAAACTAAAATGTGAAAGAATTTGATATTAATTCTAGTTTACTTGTTAGTTTGGACACAGATTTCATTTACACTTGATGATCTGGAAGAAATCCAAGAATCTAGCAAACTTCACTGTTCAGTAGCAGGAATTTCTGTCTGAGTCTCACCGGATGAGGTTTTGGCTAAAGATGTTCTGGATCCATTCTCGGTCAGTAAATTGGATTGAACAACATGAACTAATATGGACTAATATGGATATGAATCGGACCAGTAACCACAAATTGTGATTTGAATCAAATCGTCCATACTCTGCATCAACCCCACAGAGACTCTAAATCTCCTCTCTAATTTGTGCTGCTTATGTTTTTGGTTGTGTTTGCTTGTTTTGTCAAGCAGAGAAATTAGATCCGTAACCACCTGGACCTTAAGGTTATTTGTAATGTAAAGAACACGTTGTGTGACTGATTACTCGGCCTGTTTTCTTTCTTCCAGTCACTTCCTGTGCTGTTTTTAAAAAAAAGCATCTTTGCAGTCCTTGTTTTAGCTGCAGGACTGCTTCTACAGATGTTTTGTCCCTTGACATTGACGTTGTGTAAAAGGCAAACTTGTGCTTGTGTCTGTCTCTAGAGTCCCTTCTGTTGTACACAGCCCATTTTTTTTTTTTAGAATGTTGCATCACGATGTGATTTTTGTGTGTTTTTTTCTTCAGCTTGCATTTGCAGCACATTTAGCAGCAGACTAGCACAGAGCAGCAGCTACAGAATCATCACAGGAGCCATGCTCTCTTTAGGTTTTCCATCAATATCTCCAAACTCTCATTTCTTCTGCTGTGTCCGGGTGGATCTGCACCGTTTCTGTTTTTTGCTGGATGAGTTTGTTGTTGCAGTTGCAAAGATTTTCCATAATCAAAACCCCCAAAACAAAGTTCTATTGAATCTACTGTAAACAATTTTGTTCTGCATTTCCATTGACTGTAAAAGTATGCAAATTGGATTTGCGGTGATAAATCTGCCTAATGGAATTACGACAATTCAACTTTTAAAAAATTGCATTTATTGAAAAGGTTTTTGTGCTTAGAACAGATGGTTTTTGATGCGTGTCAAATTGACATATTCCTAAAAACTGCAATGTGACCAACAACCGGATGATGATGCGCTTTTTGGTAGGTACTGGCGGCCTTGGGTGCTGCACAGCGGGCGCCACAGGAAGTCCCACAGCGTCATGCAGATCATCAAAAGTTGAGCGTGTCATGTGGAATTGTTGGATCCACAGCTCCTCTGGAAAATCACCAACCACCATTTCCCAAAATGGCTTCATCCGTAGCCCCTCCCACCTTGTGTCAGGAGCTCGCCGCTCCATGGTCTAAAGAAGACGTCGACGTCTCCCTTAACCCTTGTGCTATCTTAGATGACCCCCCCCCTTGCATTGACGTGTTCTCCCTATCATGACAAAGGTGGATAAAGGTGGAAAGATTTCATGTAATCCATGGACACCAGTGAAGATCACAAATCATTGAAGAAAAAAGGTTCAGAGAAATGTCTAGTGGGTCTAGATGACCCAACTCCCAATGTTAAAGTGCTTAGGATAGCACAAGGGTTAAAAGATGATGATGAGTGCTAGTGCCGTGGCAGAAATGTGAATGTATCTGCTGTCATTCAGATTGTTCACATCCGTTGCCGTGTTTCTGATTGACTTATCGCGTGAGTTGTTTTTTTTTTGTGTGCATAATTATGATTTAATGGAAAGAGTGTAATTGCAAAATTGTGTTTTTTCAACATTTCTAGAATTTCGATAAAGTTTTGTGCATATGTGTGATGGAAACGCATTCACTGACTTACAAACGATAGGAAGGTAATTGTAACTATTTATTGAAAAAAATGTGGCTCAGCAGCAGGGAGCCGCAGTTCATTTCCCCACAATTTGATTCAAACCTTGATTTTTGGGTCACGGTTTGTTTAGGCTTAATGTATGATATGTATATTACAAAACAACAACAAAAACTAAAAACTCAGAAATTTTTTTTTAATTTACTAATTAGCAAGTAATGAACAGCAATGAAGAAGAACCTTACAGTTGGCTTTTACCAAGCCGACACTGCAAAACTGAATCTTGACAAAAGTCAAATGACCCTTATTTCAGGAAAAATGTCTTATTTTCTTATTGCAAGACGAAAATCTTATTAAGACAGTTTTGAGAATCCAAATAATTCTTAGCTCAAGAAAACATGTCTTAGTGACTAGAATTTTTTATTTAAGGAAGTATTTGACTTCTTTTCTAACCCCAATGGCAGATTTTTTTTTAAAGAACATTTTTCAAATTTTAGGATAATTTGACTTATTTCTAGGGAGTCTGATTTTGCAGTGATGTGTTATGTAATAAAACAATAACAAAATCAATCCTTAAATTCTGCACGTGTTTGACCCCTTTTACGTAAACATGTGCTAACATGCAGGAGAGATGCAACAAATCACTTTGGTTTTAAACCAAACTCAGCAGATCAAGGGTGGCGAGGCTGCTAAAAGGAATTGGAGGAGAGACTGAAGGAGGCATGAAAAAGACATTTGCAGGAACTAATTGGCAAAATGAAAAGAGTTTAACAAAAGGTATGAATGAAGGTTTTAGTCTCACAGATTCTTGAGGCTCTGAGCTTTAGCTTGATCATCGGTGTGGTTTCTTCACAACAATAATAAAGATTTCAAGCATTTCACTTGAAGTGCATATTGTTTGTGAAAGATTAAACTCCCTTTCTTCTTATTTATTCAGATTTTGGGTACTGGCCTCTTTATTCTTTTATAGGGAAGTGAGTCAAAGTTGGGAAAGGAGTAGCAGGAATTGGAATGTTTTCTTTTACGTGGAGTCGGCTAGGTGTTGGGAGTTTTTATGTTATTACAAACGTACCGTGAAAAACTGAAACGTACTGGAAAATACTGGTGTTTCGTTTCAAAGCTGGATTTGTTGGCACATATTTCATCGTTCAAAGCAGGAATCTCTCAAATCTCACGAAGATAATGTAGTAAAGTTTTATGCTTGGGTTAAAGGTCAGGTACATGTTGTACCTGAAGACTTAACGGTAATAATTCAGAAATTATCTCTAAACTACACTTCACATACAGACACCATGATATCCTGTTAACATTATAAACTTTTTATTTAATGGTTCATCTTTTACAGAGATTTTAGAAACAGAGACCCAAGAAATGTAGCTTATTACTGGAAGTTCTGAAAGTTTTAAAGTCAAATAAAAAACATAATTTAGGTCACAGTTATCCAAGTGCTTTAGGCATTAAAGTTAAATGCCACAGTCTAATAGAGTGGTGAAGGTTCAGTGTGAAGGCACTGGGATGTGGAGGCTGCATGCCAGTTCAAGGTAATCGAGTCTGGAAGGACCAGCTCTGTACACAGATTTAAATGCTTGGTTTAAAAGGAACTAGGGTAGGTTATAAATATAATGTCCCACCTCTGCCATAAATCCTACACACTTGAACTTTTTAAGGGCTTTTTGCCATTTTTCTGTTTAACAGTGACAGCTCTCAGCAGAAAAATGGGAGCGATGAAGAATGATCAGCAGCGTCCAAGCTGCATGTCTGAACGCTGAACTGGACCGTCGCCTAGAGTCACCAAGCTGCAGAAGAGACTATTTTTAAAGGGGCCGGGATTATTTTAATGTGACTGAAACACTAAAAGGCATAAAAATGATTTGCAGAGGCTAATAGTTTTGCTATGTTCAACAGCTGGTTCTGAATGTTTTCTGTCTGCAGTTTCTTTTTTTTCTTTAGGTTGTGCACAAGATAGATTTATTCAAGTTTTTCCACCGATGCAGCTGCTCGTCTCATGGATGCATAACTAATGTCAGTGTTTAGTTTCTGTTTACTCTAAACAACGAGCTGAAAATCACTAAATCACTGCAGAATGGGGTGATAACAATCCGTCTTTATTACGATGCAAAAAAAAATGGAAACAGGCTGTAAAAGCAGCAGGAGTCTGGCTGCACACACCAACAGTTTCCACTATAACTTGTCATAAAAATTGGATTTTTGTAAAGCAAGTAGATTACAGTTAAAGTCCTGGTCAGTTCTAAAAGGGAAAACTTTGAATGACAAACTCCTGATGCAATCTGTGATCTTCTTTAAGATAGCTTTTTTCTTTTACAAAATGCAGTTATAAATCCCTGCTGTTGCGGTTTCATGTCATGTTTATTAAAAGTTTGTTCAGTTTAACCTGCTAGGACAAGTCCAGAACCAAAGTGCCTGGATTTGAGGGAAGTACACATTTTCTTGTCCTGAAATGTCACAGCTGTGTTTAGCTAACCTCAGCAAGTGTGTCTCAAGAAGGCACCACATCAGATGAAGCTGCTGTTTTGTAACGTTGGCTGGCTGAGTTCAGGCTTTGTGGGACACTTTTCATAGTTTCTCTGTCTGCCTCTTCTCTCTGGATCAGGCCCAGCATCTTTATTGTCAGCAGACACAGCTGCTGGATCCAGCCTCTAATTACTGAACAATAGAGAAAATGATGAACACTGAAATCATTTGGAGTCTGTTTAGTTTGCTATCAAAGCTCAAATAGTGGTTTGAGTCGTCAAAACCAAAGTGTATTGAACTGCAGTTGTATTTTATTAAGAGCAAACCACTTTTCTGCTTGGCAATGTATAATCCGGATGAGTTCATTGACACACTTGCAGCGTCTCTAATTAAGATTTAACCACAGTCATGACTATTCTGCAGGGAACTGCTGCGATTTACGGTAAGGGCCATAAAACTGCAAACCCGCCGACGGTACCAGGAAACTATGGGCCTGAACTTACATTTACTGACTCTCTCATCGCCTAATGTAGCTGCAGAAAAATGAGCTTACTCATCCTCATTGCAGTTTCTTTCCTTCTGACTCGTAAAATTACCATCTCGATGAGATCACAGCGGTGCTCCCTGATGACTTACATGTGGCAGGAATCCGGCTGCAGATTAAGTCAAATTATAGCAGAAAACTGTGGAAGTTAAGTCCAGCAACTTATGAACGACCATTTACAAGAAGAGCTGATGCAGGTCTTCAGGGTGGAGAAAGCAAAGTTTTAGACCTCCGGTTTATTAGAGTTTCTGTCCTGCATGAATAGCAGAAAAGGAAAGTGCTTTCATGATTCTACTCTGTCACCAGGCGTGTGGAGCAGGTTCCAGGCCACTGGTTTCCATGCAGCCCCTGCCTGTTTGCTGTAAGGGTGGCCTTCGTTCCTGTTAAGTGAATTATTTCAAACTGTCACTGCTGCTTAGAAAAAACTCTGAAAAAACATTTGCAGCTGCCTCCAGAACCAGAACCTTCCCTGTTGGTCACCATGGTCCATTTGCTCCTAATAACTGAGCGATGACATATGAACAGTTTGAGGGTGAAAATGTCAAAGTGTTGGAATGTTCTGCGTAAAAAAGAGAAATCCTTAAGATAAATTCACTCCCTTCTTTTAGGACAGGGGTCCCCAACCCCCGGGCCATGGACCGGTACTGGGCCGTGGGCCTTTTGGTACCGGGCCGCAGACAGAAAAAAAAGCTCAATTACTATAACTTTTAGGTTTTGTTCATGTTCTGATACTGAAGGACGTTTTATTTTGGAAAACTCTGGGATTCTGTTCACCACATCCGTCTGTCTTGACGAGTCACATTACTTTAAGCGGCTTCTTCTGTTGCTAAGTTAAAAGCCCAAAGCTGAAAAGCTCATAAACAAGAAACAAACAAAAAAGTATTTGGAAAGTGTCTTTGGGGAGAAAAGAGTGAGTGAGAAAAATTGAATAATGGTCTTCAACTTCAAAGAAAAATGAAGTTACTATTTACAGACAAAACCAGGAGCTGTCCTCGACTTTTAGATTTATGGAGACAGTTGTATCCACGAACCAGAAGCCGCCCTGCCCGATACACGGCGACTGATTCTCGAAAGGTTTCACAACACAGATAATAAAGATGCAGACACGATGGATTCACGTTTAGAAAATATCAACAGTTGTATCCTTTTATCTATCTGTCACCCTTAAAAGTCGGTCGCAGCTAAATTTATCATCTGGTTCTTAGCATCCACTTTGACATCTTCATCTCCGTCACAAAGTCTATGTTTAAACCAGCCGCAAACATTTTACAGATAAGATTTTACAATAAAATAAAGTAGCTTATTTGTGGAAGTTGTTTCTGAAGAAACTTGTAAAGGTGAGATGAAGGGGGAATCAGGCAGGCGGCTGTGTGGGTGTATTAAATCCCACTTTGATCATCTTTTCATGTGTTATTAGCATTTCCAGTGGTATTTTAATCCTGATTATGCCTTTTTAAGGCAAAAAGGGATAGTGATTGAAATCAGGATGTGCTCTTCCTAATGCTCTATGACAGCTGGGATAGGCCCCAGCATCCATGTGATCCTACTCTGGTTGAGGAATGAATTGTTCCTTTTTAAAAGGCCTATTCTACGATATTCTTAAGCCTTTTGTGGTAATCAATATCCATTATTAGCTTTGGCAAAGAAAAGAGCGATTTTTTTCAGGAATTATAAGTTATTTTCACAGCTCTTTTCCAACCTGAAAGTAGGACGCTTCGCTCTCTGGGGCTCCGCCTTTGGCTCTTTGTGGGTGCCACCCATTCCATGACGTCATCCTGAAGTCGGCCTTGGCAGCATGTCTACGTTTCTCCCACAAAAACAAACAACATCTGAACTTTTGCAAAGATGGATGTGCATATTGTGCAGATAAAAGCAAAACGTTTAGCCGATCACCGCTAGCTCCACGGACAAAGTGGGCGTGTGTGTTAGCCTGGGGGCGGAGCTGGCAGTGGAGACTCTTCCTGGAAGGGGCGGTTCCTCACTTGTCTGTCTGTATCACAATATGAGAACCCGCTCGTTTTAGAGGACTGGGAGGGGCTGGTGCTCAGAGCGTAGGTTTTTAGAGGAATGCTCAAAAATGGATCAAAATACCACTTTGGGTTTTTGTTTCAGAAGGAATGAACATTATAACACACTTAAGAGCTAAAAAATATATATTTTGCATGATATAGGCCCTTTAAATGTGTTAAATTTAAGTCAAGAAGGTCTGTGAGATCAGGAGAAGCTCTAAAATTTGTTTTATTTCACAGGTTTCCTGTGATGACTGATCACGGGACGTGACCCAGGACGACCCAAAGCCACCAACAGCTGCTTGTTCAACACACCTGAACGCCTCTGAATATGCTGTGGACATTTCATTCTCTTGAGGAGTTCTTTAATCCATTCAGAATTATTATTGTTACTGTGCACCTTTTTCCACAGTAGTGAGTGAGTAGCATGTGGCCCCCTGATGTTGGGCCTCCAGATGTGCAGCTGACTCTTCCTTGTTTCGGAAGCGTGTTTGAAGATGCAGAGGATCTCCAGTCTCCACCGTCCTCTGGGGGATTATGCCAGCCAGCAGACCACCCTGGAGGCCTGTGCTGCCTCTCCAGGACCCCGCTGGCCCTGTCTTCGCTGGGATGTGACCTCAGCTCCATTCTCAGCTGTAAGACAGCTGGACCCTGTGTAGAAAAGACTGGGGGAAATCTCCCATCCACAGCTCACACAGAGACCAAAAGCAGCTCCCAAAGGTTCAGCAGCTACCCTCCATCCCCCCATCCAGTTTCTCACATGCTCTCCAGCTGTGCCAAAACAGTGTCCGTTGGCTCTCCTCCTCCTTCCACCGTCTCCTCTTCTTCATCTTTCTATCTTACCTCTTGCTTACCAGTTTCTGATCACCAACAGCAACACGCTCTTCAAAAAGAGTTGAACTCCATCAAGCAAGAACATTCAGATGATTTCCCACCATGTAAAGGGGAACGGTTTCAGTTTAGCAGCCAGCAGGGGGAGCTGTTTCATCTGTGCCATGCTATGAAAGGTCAGAGGGGTCAGGACAGCACCCAGAGCCCTCTTCACTCCCCCAGGCACAACGCAAGTCCAGGGCAAGACCTCAGCCTGGAGCAGGTGGAGCAGTCCTGTCACTGGATTGACTGCAGCGCCGCCTACAGCAGCCAGGAGGAGCTGGTGAGGCACATCGAGAAGGTTCACATCGACCAGCGTAAAGGAGAAGAGTTTGCCTGTTTCTGGGCTGGTTGTGTGCGGCGACACAAACCTTTCAACGCTCGCTACAAGCTGCTCATCCACATGAGGGTCCATTCTGGAGAAAAGCCCAACAAATGCATGGTGAGTCTGTCTTTCTATTTGTTTCCCTCGTTGTTCTTCCTCCTTTTAGGCAAAGTAAGAACATTTTGACAAATTCTTTTAGGATTAGGTGCGAAAGAAGGGAAGCTTTCCTTCACCTTTTTAAATTGATGATATTTTTTACTCTTGGAAAAGTCACGTCGAGTAAAGGAACAATATTACTGCCGTCATTCACAAGTGCTTCATTGTAGTGTCAATTTTGTGCTTTGTCCAGATCTTATTTATTAAAAAATAAATATTTTCTTTGTTTCCTTTCTGATTCTGAAGTTTTCAAGAAGACAAAGATGAAAATTTAGCCACTTTGTGAGATTTGAATAACTTTAGGATTCATACCTATTTGGACACACAGTGAGACAAAAACATGTTTGTCGGCCGCTGAATATGCAAGTTGTCCCACTTTAAAAGCAGAGTTTGGTCTATAATGTTCAGCATAAAATCATATCAACTGTGAGAAACAAAAAGTTAAGAATAGAATCCAGGAAATCCCATTGTGTTTAAGATAAAGGTACAAAAATTAAGTGTTTATCTCCTACAAACAAACAAGAATTGTGTTCCTCACAGACTTCTTTAGGAAGAAGTAACAATCTAGCTGTATTAATGTCACCTGTTTGAACTGGTCATCTGTAGAAAAGATACCTGTCCACACCTCAAAACAGTCAGACTGCAACTTCTCCAGCCCTGAAAGAGACCAAATAGCTGTCGAAGCACACCAGGGACAAGGTTGTAGACCTGAACCAGACAGGAATGAACCAATCTATGATAAACAAGCAGCTTGATGAGAAGAGACCAACTGTTGGAACAATTATTAGAAAAGGGAAGAAACGCAAGATTACTGACCCTCTCCCTCCACCTGGAGCTCCATGAAAGATCTCACCTGGTGGGGTACAAAAGAACTGTAGTACGGTGACCAAAATACACAGGGGAACTGGTCAATGACCTGGAGATAACTGGTGCCACAGTAACAAAGGTTACCATAGTAACACATTATGTCCTAATGGATTCAAATCCTGCAGAAAACCAAAGATCCCCCTGCTTGAGCCAGCACGTGTCAAGGCCCGTCTGAAGTTCTCCAGAGACCATCTGGATAATGCAGAGGAGGATTGGCAGAATGTCATGTGATCAGATGAAACCAAAATTTGGTACAAACTCCACTTGGCGTGTTGGGGCAGAGGGATGCTGAGGTACAACCCAAGAATACAGAACCTATTGAGAAGCATGGGGGTGGAAACATCATGCTCAGAGTTGCTTTTCTGGAAAGAGGATAGGACAACGGAGCCGTATGAATGAAGGGGTGAAAGGATCCAAGTATGGCGAGATTTTGAACCAAAACCTTCTTTCATCAGTGAGGATGAAACGTGGCTGGATCCTCCAGCAAGACAATGATCTAAAACACATCGCCCGAGTGACGAAGAAGTGTCTATGTAGAAAGCATCTCAGTGTTCTGGAGGGTTCTAGCCAGTCTCTGGACCTCATTCCAATAGAGAATCTGTGGAGGGAGTTGAAAGTCTGTGTTGCCCAGCATCAGAGCCAAAACATCTCAGCTCTGGAGAAGATCTGCGCGGAAGAATAGACCAAAATAGCAGCTTCAATGCAAACCTGCTGCAGACCTGCAGGAAACATTTCAGCTCTATTATTACCAGCCTAAAGTATTGAGCTGAACTTTTATTATTAAACAAATACTTATTTTCTGCTCCATCATAGAAATACATTCTTTAAAAATCCAACAATGTGATTCCTGGATTTTTTTGTTTGACATTTTGCCCCTCACTTTAACATTTATCAGTGGTAAGCATTGCAGGCCAAACTCTGTTTTTCAAGTGGGTTGACTTGCAGAATCAGTGAAAATGTTTTTTTTGTCTCACCATAGTTCAGAAAGAGCTTTACTTTACAGCTGCTATGATACAGCTGCATTTCTCATGCAGACAGATTTATATTGAACTTGCTAAAATCAAACATGTTAACTATTAAAAACCTTTTTCTGCTTCAAATGACACATTTACTTTCTTGATGAGTTTACGGCGCGAGTATGTCTGGACTTGCTTAACATCAGTCTGATGGGCACAAAAATGATCAACGCCTTTTTGAACTTTTACGTTTTCTCCAATTGAATTTGCAGCAGAAGAAACTAAGATGAGCGATGACTTCAAGATGTTTTTTGATGATCAACTTCTGTTGATTCTGACAGTCAAGGCCAAACTTGAACTTCATAAATAACCAAAGTCACTGAACTTTCCAAGACTCAAATGGTGTCTGGACCACAAACTCTGAATGTGTTTGTGCTGGAGGAAAAACAAACAGGAAAATCTTATTTTTGTCATCAAGAGATTCCTGACAAAAAAACCTGAGCTTGTGAGTTAATAAGAATAAATGTAGTGAGACCTCTAACACCTTTGTTTTAGGAAATACAAGCAAACAACAAGTTACTAACTACAAGTTATCTTACTATAATACTAAACATGTTTAATGTGAAGACGTGAGGACATTAATTGTTGCTGTGAGTTTACTTCCCAGCACTCTTCCTGCTAGACTGTAACTTTGTCCTTCATTTCATTCGTTCTTATGTTTTCTGACAAAAGTTGAATCGAAAAACAAATTTAAAGCTTTTGTCTGTCACATAGCCCCTTTGCTTGTGCAGGTACAAATGTCAAAACTGAAAACAAACAAAAAACTTTTACATCAAGTATCTTTATTTCAGCTCCTGGTCACAAAAATAGGAGGGCAACCCCAGCTCATCACACAGAAATATGAATGACACTGCAGGGTTGGGTCACACTGGCACGTCTACCAGTATACCACATGCCATGTACTCAAAGTGGTTTGAATTAAACAATAAAAGAAACATTTTAACAGAAATTGCAATTGTTTATTAAAATAAAAATCAAAAAATTAAATAAAAATTGAAAAAGAACTGAATTTAAGGTCCTGCTTAGACATCAGAACTTTCATCCTTGAAATCTTTTTAGGATGATATAGGCTGACTGTGACTGGATTCATCTGTTTATCAAACTGTTGGTCTGTGTCCATCACTACACTCACGTTTCTGGCCTGGTTGGTGCTTTTAGAAGAATATTGTCAGTATAGTCTCAATAAGGATTTTGTAGTTTCCTACATGAGCAGCTGTAGGACCTCCCTAATTTTAGTAAAACATGTAAAAGCTCATGAAAAATAAGAAAGATTACAACGCAATCTTCACTTGCAAAAACACAGTTTCTTTCACTACAGAAAGTAGTAGTAGCCCAAGTGCATCACTCACTGTTTGAACGTAAAACCTAAAAACGTTTTGTGTTAAAAAAATTATTTTGCACATGACACAGAAAAATGCACTTGAAACTCAAAACTATGTGCAATCAAAACAATTTTCTCTCGAGATAAATTCTCACTCTTCTGCGCTGGAAGGAGAGCAGGGAACTGTGTTACAAATGTGCCACAAAAGCCAGCCAATGTCTGCGTCATACGCCGCACTCTTGTCATTGGTTAGGTGCGAGCACTAGCTCCTCATTGACTGCAAGCAAATGCTGCATGCATTCGGGGGGTCAGGTGATGTGTAAGTGCTCGTAGGATACCCACACAAACTACACTCTAACAGTCAGGCTGCATGCAAGGAGCGCGCACTTATCCCTTGCACAGTACTAACAGACTCCTTGTGCAGTGCGCAAAGAAAAACCGAAACACAAAGAAAAGCAGTTTCACTTAAATAACGCAATTTAGAATAAAAAAATAAGATCAAGACAAAAAGAAAAATCTGTTTGATACGCATGTGTCTCACCTACTTCACCTCTACTGGCCCTTTTGTGTTTTTTTAAGTGATTGCTCTGACCTGTCGCTCGCAGCATGCCCATAGAAAAAATGTGCATGAGCACTTTCACCTACTGGGCACAGCAGGTTGTTTACAGTCTTAAAATTCTGTGCGGGGCACCTGCGCAACTTTAACCATTTTTCCTCCGCAGACCACCTGTAAGGGCAGTTGTGACTATGGCTTTACTCTACAAGGACATAACACACCACACTGGGGTCAAAACAAAAAGTTGATCCCTCTGTACAGGTCTGTCCTTAGCAGGAGGACGGCTTATGATTTTATCCTCAAAGGATTAGAATTACAAGCATGTCAACGGAATAAACATCAGTAAATAGATATGATGAAGAAATGTCCATTTTAAACAAACATAAAGAAATAAAATACAACTTTTTTTAGTAACGGAATCCTACAGAATGTACAAAGCATTTTGTTGCATCAATCACGGCGACAGTGATGGTCAGTCAGCTGCAGTCCTTCTCTGAAGCTCACATCTGTGATGTCTTTCAGTTTTTAGAGCCCATTTCCCCAAACCTTGTTATTCCCTGCTTTCATCAGCCATGGCTGATTAATAATTCATTCAGAAGCCTTTCATTCATGTACTTTCCTCAATTACTTCTTTGTAATGGTTTATGCTGCTGCTCATAAATGTCACCCTGCAAATGGATTAATATTAGATCCACATCAACACATGAGAATTAATTACCCGTCACACTTGAACTCCTTGACAAACTTTTTTGTTCAGCTTTTTCATAAAGCGCTCAGAGCCAAACAGGAGAATGAAATCATTCCTGTCGCTGCCTCGGAAAATGAGTATCTCCCATCAATGTGGTCAGTGTTTTGAATGAATTCAACCCCTTTTTCCAGTTTGTAACGTCTGTCGGGTGTTTTTTTAACGGCCAGAATGTGCATCTTTTTCCTCTAAAAAATACTCGCTGCTGAGTCAAAGTTTGTTTTCACAGCTCAGCTGACGAAAAAGGTGTTAATCACCGTGATGTAGTGGGACTTTTTTTCATCCACCAAGTTATTAAAATAAATGAGGTGAGTGACATTTATAGGTTCATTAGTTAGAGCAGTAAAACCTAGAATTAATATTAGGAAGAAAAACAGCCACTCTATGAGCTCGTCAAATCAGGCCTCAGTGATGCCGAAGACCTCCCTAAACATTACGAGTATTCAAAGCGAATGCACTTTTAAGTTTATAATGTTTGGAGCTACAGGTCTTGTAATTTTCATGTTGTCATGTAGGAACCCTGTTTAAGGAGATCAAAATAAGGCCTTAGAATTCTGCTTCTTTCAGTTATTGCTCCTAAAGTTTTAGCAGGAAATTGTCGTAGGCAATGGTCCAAACTCTAAAGTGGTTTTTGTAAAGTTACTGTGCAGTTTTGACCACTGTCCTGGATACTGACTTGCTGTATGGATCCAACAGAAACTCTCTAAAATGCAAAATACCACAAATTATTCTGGTTGGAAACAGAATGAAACATTTTCTCTCTATGCCTTTTATGAACAACCAACAACTCTGACATGAAAGCAACACTTTTTTCACATTTTAATATGGTCACACCACATTATCAGGCTCTACGCACAAAACGGGCGGCCAATAAACGTGCGTTGCAAGTCAAACCGGGTCGAACTATGACCAACAGGGACTCTGATTTAGTTGTGATGCATGGATGGTGTCCTTTTTAATTCACAGAAGTGCCAACCATTTGAAAAGTAATCACAAAGGAGAAATTAATAACTGGGGTTTTTGTCCGGCCGTAATTATATGAAAGCTTTTCACATATCGGAATAGTGCTGTGAAAGAAAAAGGCCTGGAGAAAGATTACCGGATTTGCACTGTTTCGACATTCAGCACCAAGTCTCTTCCAACAACTGTAGGTGGCGGACATGCGCTAATAAACAGTAGTAAGAGAAAAAAGAAGGAGAAGTCCCTTCCTGCTTGTCCAGTGTGAACACCATGGCATAAACATGGGTTTAGTACATTCTTAAATGTGTATCAAATCTAAAAGTAATTTTTGCCTAAAAAGAGTTTGTGTCTTGGACAGGGCCTTGTACCAATCATTTGATGTCATCTCCTTGTCTTCTCAGTTTGAGGGATGCTCCAAGGCCTTCTCCCGTCTGGAGAATCTGAAAATCCACCTGAGGAGCCACACAGGGGAGAAACCCTACATCTGCCAGCATCCCGGCTGCCTAAAAGCCTTCAGTAACTCCAGCGATCGGGCCAAACACCAGCGGACACACCTGGACACGGTCAGTGGACACCCGACCATTGCCCCTCACGTTTCCTGATTGTGGCACAGAAGGATGCCACTATTATTCTTTAAAGTTATTTGAGCTTTTTTGAGTTAAAGAGGGAATCTGCAAATCTGTGTCAGTGGTTATGTCACATACATAAACAAAATGTATTTATAAACGTATCCCAGAATCAACGCATTTAATCAGTTATAAGGCTGAACCCCTGAGAATGGCATCCGCAGGCTTCAGGGTGGTGATGCAGCAGAGTTTTAAATTCTATACTTCTTTTAGGGAAAATAGGAACAAAACAGCTGCACGGTGGCACAGTGGTTAGCGCTCTTGCCTCACAGCAATCAGGCCCCGGTTCAAGGCATCCCTTGCCTACGCCCAAGTGGCCGGGATAGGCTCCGGCAGCCCCGTGACCCCGAAAGGGAATAGACGGTCAAGAAGATGAATGAATGAATGAAAAAAGGAACAAAACAATGGTTATGAGACATTCCATGAAGAAAGCTCTGTTTTTAGAAAAGCAGCTTTACCAGTGAACATGCTGAGTTTAATGGCAACAATTTACTTTCCTGCAGTTTCTAAAAACGTGACAATTTAATCATATATTTGAAATATTTTAGTGCCACAGCTCCAACCAAACAGTGCAAAGAAGAATATTATTGATAATATTTTTCCTTTCTTCCGCTGTAGGAGGAACAGCCTTAGTTATGGTTACTCTGCTCCAAAAACTAGTTTGCTTCATTTCAAGGATTAAAAAAAACAATTGATCTGAGCAAAAGGGCAGACCTTATTCACCTGTCTACTCTATAATAGTTTTTCTCCTGCTGTGTTACAGACAATGTTTATTTCATGTAACTCTCAGATATGGTTTTCTCTTGAAAATCACATTTCTCTTTGACAGAATTTGTAGAATTTTCCTGCACTATGTTACTATTGATTTCCTCGCAGGGAAAAGCTTTTTATAGCTATCAAGAATTAAAAATATATAATTTGTAAAGCCACATGCAGTGGCTTATACAGTACGTGTCAAAACATATTTGTTAAGCGATATATACACCTATATCGGTGTTTTTAACCTTTTTTGAACCTTTATCCTTGACAAAAACCCTGCTACACACCAGCATCCAACTCATTTTTTTCAATTTTTTAAAATGTTGGTGCATAGGCAACTATAATTTTTGAACAATATGATTACAATATGTTTGATACATTTTACACAAAAAAAGTAACATTATATTGATGTTTATTGTAGCTACACAAAAAGTGAACATGTTGAAGTTTCATTAGTTTTTCTTTAGTTTTAATCAAAAATGAAGTCTTTAAAACTTAAACAAAAACTTTTTATTTCTTTTTTGATTATTAAATTGTTTCTTCTTCTTCTTTCGGCTTTTCCCATCAGAGGTCGCCACAGCGAACAAGTCGCATGGTAAACTTGGCAATGTTTTACGCCGGATGCCCTTCCTGACGCAACCCTCTCAAAGCATTAATTTGTTTCAATTTAGTTTATTTGTGTCTGTTGGCCATCTCACCTTAATCCTGTTTCTAAAATGTTGTTATTAATTCTATTTAAGCTTAACTTTTCTTTTTTCAAAAGTGACTGAAGTCTGAAAGTGAATTTGTTGTTCAATCCAGACGTTCTTAGAAAAGTGTTTCAGTTAGAAAGATGACTTGGACCAAACTCTGGGATGTTTGGCTGTTAATAAACACAAACCTTGAAGGAGAACTAAACTGTTGACCTCTGATTTCATCAAGAAGATTTAAAAACTGTTTGATATGTGTTCGTTGTTTTAACAGGGACGACTCATTGTAGCGCAGAGACGCTGTCACTTTAACACAATGCATCATGGGAGATGTAGTGCAAAAATTGAAGCAGATGGCAGACAGACTCTCTTCTCTGAGCTTCATGGTTTTGTTCACTTGTTCCACGGTCTGATACCGGATTCTGTGGAAAGCTACACCGCTAAAGACGAGCTTTAGCTGGTATTTTTGTTGGAACTGAAAGACTTTATGAGCAGAATCAGAACAAGGAAGTGAAGACTTTAACCACTTCTGATTGGTCAGACTGATGACATGTGATTAAGCCTCCAAGAATGATTGGTGGAGACAGTTAAAGGGGCGGAACTTTTACGAAAACAGAGCTAAAGCTGCGGCTAAATCGTGGTACCGTCATTCTTATCAAATTTCTTTAATAGAAACAAAAAAACACAAAGAAAAAAGTATTTTATGATATTTCATATTCCTAATTTCTCAGTGTTTTATCAGGGCCTGTTTGGATGAACACAGAGCTGAAGTCCTGGAGATGAAAATGTTTTTAGATCAGTGAATGGATAATTTTCCACGGCACACTAGTGTGCCACGGCACACCGGTTGAAAAACACTGGCCTATATAAATTGTTAAAATTATAGCTTTCCTGTAGGAAGTTTTAACTAAAAAAAACCTTTAAATTATGGAAATGTGGATTCCAAAAAAGTGGACACATTTGTGGCAAATAGGGAAAGACCAAGGTTAGAACGTCCTCAAAGGACAAAATGAGGATTTCTCAAACCTTTGTTTACATTCCAATAGTCCGGAGGCCGTGTGTTTGTTCCTAGACACCCACATCAATCTGTTTTAATCTTAGCTCAACCCCGCTATGTGACCTGATTTTGGTGGGACCGTTAAATTGCATACCTTCCATGAATTCATACCACATCCCTCTGATATTTTTACTCCTGCTGACATGCAGTGAAGACTTAGCAGTAATCTAGCAAATCAGATCTCCATTACACGGATGAGATGAACCTGCACGTTGCAATCTGCTGTTATTTCAACAGGAGCAGTTCGTTTTTTTTTCCCCCTCTGCGGTTTCATGCTGGCTAATGGCAGTTTTGCAGTTGCATCACAAATCAAGAATTCAACCCATCTGGTGCCATTAAAGAGGCCCCCTGTCTCGATGTAAATGACAGCTGAGTAAAGCGTAACAGTCAAGAAAGGCTTTAACATTTTCATCTTTGATGAGTTACTTAAGTTTTATTTTCCCCAAACTTCCGCTTCTAAAGAATGACGATTTTTAGGTTCGTGATGGAGAATGTGTAATTTCATATTGATCGCCTACTTAAACGTTCACTCCAGCTAAAATAATAAAAAGTACAAGAACATTTTAGATATAAAAATGTTTTTTCTGACTACATTATCTTTTCTTTCTATGCAGAGTCACCTGTACATTTTTTTATTTTGCATGGATAAGCACAACGTGTAGCTACAGAGATTTTAAAAACTTTATTTCTTTTAAGAAATATCAAATTTTTATCATATATATTAGGACAAGATTTCCAAATAGATTTTTATTTGGGCTGCACAGTGGTACAGTGGTTAGCGTTTTGCCTACAGCAAGAAGGCCCCTGGTTCAAGTCCCAGCTGGGGGACCTGAACCCAGACATCAATGGGGGACGTTTCTTTGAGTTTTCATGTTCTCCCCGTGCATGCATGGGTTTTCTCCTCCCACCATCCAAAAACATGCTTTATAGGTTAATTGGTTAATCTAAATTGTCCCTAGGTGTGAGTGTGTGGGTGTGTGGTTGTCGACACTCTACCCTGCGACAGCCTGGCGACCTGTCCAGGGTGCCCCCCCTGCCTTCGCCCACAAGTGGCTGGGATAGGCCCCGTGACCTCAAAAGGGAATAAACAGAAGAAGATGAACAAAATACATCAAAGTTTAGTTGGAGTAATCGTGTATTATGTACTGTTGTATTTATTATCCTGAATGTAACTACCAAAAGGCCCTGAAGCAGTTTAGTTTCAAATCACATGAATTTGATAATAATAATAAAAATAATGAATTTTATTTATATGGCGCCTTTCTAGACACCCAAGGTCGCCTTACAGATAGAAACAATAAAATACAGTTAAAAGAAAGACAGATTAGTTAAAAACAAACAAAACAATGGAATCATAAAATTAACTAGGGTGGGTATGCTTTTCTGAAGAGGTGGGTTTTCAGATTTTTAGCAAACTGTGTGAGTGAATTCATGTTCCGCAGACCTGAGGGCAGTGAGTTCCAGAGCTGGGGGGCAGAGCATTCAGCCGCTCTGCCCCCCATAGTGACGAGCCGAGCGGTGGGTGTAGCAAGCTGGAGTGAAGAGGCAGACCTAAGGGAGCGGGTGGGAATGGCAACATGGATAAGGTCAGACAGATAGGGGGGGGCGAGGTTATGGAGGGCTTTGAAGGTCAAGATAAGGATTTTATAATGAATCCGGAATGGCACTGGTAGCCAGTGAAGCTTTTGTAGAACAGGTGTGATATGCATAGTTGAGGGGGTTTGTGTTATGATCCAGGCAGCAGAATTTTGGAGCAGTTGTAGTTTGTGAATGGTTTTGTAAGGGAGTCCGGATAAGAGGGAGTTGCAGTAGTCCAGACGAGAGGTGATGAGACTGTGGACTATAATGGCCGTGGAGTGAGGACTGAGAGAGGGGCGGAGACGGCGGATGTGTCGGAGGTGGAAATAGGCCGTCCGGGTGATGCTATTTATGTGGGCAGTAAAGGAGAGAGTGCTGTCAAGGATGACACCCAGACTCTTAACTTGTGGGGAGGGAAGGATGGAGCAGTTATCGAAGGAAATGGAGAAGTTAGGGACTTTATTTATTGATTTGATTTAATGTGGATTTTTTTTTTGCATTTCTATTCAAAGCTCGTTGTTTTGGTTATAAAAGACACTTCTCACATAAACAGCAACAAAAACTGATTTCATTAATAAAAAATAATATATATACATAGTGCTAGTAAAAAGTATTTTTCACACGTAAAAAATCCCACAAAACACAGTTCATAGTCTTAATGTATTGATATCACAGTTCCTAATGCATTTCCAGCGCCTGCTGGAGTTCCTTAGGAGATCAAATGAAGCAATAGAAACTTACCTTTCTCGCTCGTTTGTCCGCAGAAGCCGTACGCCTGTCAGATCCCAGGATGCAGCAAGCGTTACACCGATCCCAGCTCGCTAAGGAAGCATGTCAAAGCTCATGCTCATACGAAAGGTCTGCAGGAGAAGGAGGCCAAGGTACTAAACTATACTACATATTATTCTTTGAGTACTTCCTTAAACTTCTTCAGAAGAACCATGTGACTGAACAGTTACACATCCCTGAAAAAGCATAAAAGCAGATTTTCTGATGCAAGACTTTATTTTTAGTAATGTTTAGAGAGCTATGATTTTTATTGATAAAGAGTGCTACTTTGGCCATCATATGTAAACAATAGAATAGTACTAGTACTTCAATCTAGGGTAAATATTTCCCATATTTGAGATTGTTTCATAATATTTGGTTTTTACCAAGTGATTATTAAAACATTTGATAGTATATGTTTGATGTTTCATAAGTAGTATTGATTTTTTTTTTCATTTTTGTTTAAATTAGCTCAATTAAAGTGACACTTTAGAGTGTACATAAACTTGTGAAATGAGGCGGATTCTTCAAAACAAAACACATTACTGAAGAAATGCCCATTTGTAAGGAGAATCTCATAAAACTTTCCCTAAAATTGACTAGTGTTTTCAACTCTAAGAAGAGCATCAACAGAAATAATGATTTCCAGGAGAACAGGAAAGCAGAACTTGTTCCCTCACATGTTGAGCCTAAAAAAATACATTGTTTATCACATTGTTCAAAATCAGGCTAGCATTTTCTATTTTTCATATGAGCGAAGAAAAGCAAGAGTCCTCAGAGGTCAGTGGTTAAATGTCCTGTTTCCGAGAAAAGGAGCTTGGAGAGCAGCAGCGGCAGCAGCAGCAGGGGGAACGAGTGAGCGTGTTTGTTATTCACCAGATGAAATACAGCAAAACTGTGATTGCACACACTCCATGGAAGTCAGAATAGCCAGTCCATTGTTCTGTGTTATCTGGGCCTTGTTTGTTTTCTGTGGACCGTAAATGACACTGGATTTTGTGTATGTTTAAATGCACTGTTCATTTAAACAGAACCACGTGTGCCTGTGAGCTGTGAGAAGGCCAGCACGCCCTGTGGGGCTCACTAAGACTTTGAAATACTAAACATGCACTTCAGAAACTCCCATCTATCCAATTTTTGGGGGCAATTTCGCAATGTTCAGTGCTCTGTATGTGTGTGTGTGTGTGTGTGTGGGTGAGTGTGTGTGTGTGTGTGTGTGTGTGTGTGTGTGTGTGAGTGTGTGTGTGTGTGTGGGGGGGGGGTGTTATCCCAGCAGCCCTTGGATGCCACAAATAGACCTCCAGGAAACAAGAATGGCACAAATGTGCCACCTGAGAAATGCCCTTTTGAGGCTTTAATGAAACTCTAATTCCTTCAGTCTTCTTGAAGAGCTTCTGCTCACAGGTCTGGATTTGCTCTCCAACAATCTTCTGTCCATTAATTCCATTTAAGAGTCCTGAGGGAAGCTATTTCAATAGAGGATTATTAAGTTAATGCCCTTGCCTTAACTTTGTGTGTAATGGAATAATATTGCTTAACAAAATTTGGGGATTTTATTTCTCAAGAAGCTGAAAAGAAGCTGAAAAAAACACAGACCACCTGCAGAAAAACAGTTGGGGTTTTTACTGATCTGCAGAAAGAAATCAACAAGTTTCCTCGTGCAATCAAGCCTTTCGACATGTTTTATTGGAGCTTCAGCACTCCACTGGAAAGCAACCAACCTGCAGCTTTCATATAATTACTCTCATTCAGGAATCTAATGTACTGGTAAAACTGAAGTGAGTGTCTGTTTTTCGTCTTGCTGGCAGGTTCAGGTCCACGCAATCCTGGAATCAGAGATCTTGAGTGATTTCCTGGCAAGGCAGCATCTCCACAGTTCCGTGTCCTCCTGTCGAGAAAGCACCTTGCCCTTTGTAGATGAGTTCACAGGTATGTGCACATGAAACGGTAGCAAATATCAGCCTTTAACATGGATAATCGGCTCAACACCTGGACTGTTGTTATTTTCTTCCATGGCCTCATTTGCTCCTTTACTCCCTCCTCATCCCTTCTGCTGCAGCTCACCATGCCCGTGTTTACCTTGTCCAATTATTGGGCACCAACTGTGGGCTAGTCGGCCTTTACTCTGCCTGTCCTTTAACTTCTCCAACACAGGTTTTCCAGCCAAAGGTTTTTTCTTTTCCCTCAATGGCTGAATTGGATTCAAGAAGCTGTCAGGTACGCTGAGGTTGCGTTGGCAAAGGAGAGAGGAGAGTATCTGAAAGAGCTGTCCGTGTGTATTACTTCAGACTACTTGCAGTTGTACCCAAAGGACGGAGAGGGAAAAGCCTCGAACGGCACACTGGGAGCTGTGTTTACTTGTGGTGAAACAAGCATGTCGGTGTGTAATTTTGAAAATATCCCAAGAGGACTCTTGACTTATCAAGGAAAAGGCAAATATCTCAGTTTAAAGCACATTTTATGAGCAAAATGTATATAAATGTTGGAGGTTTTAACATAACATGCTGTCATCATCGTCAGGATAAACTCAGAGAGAGCCCCACTTTTGTGACATGGAGCTGCAGCTTTGAATGATTAGTTTTTGGTGTGAAGAGCTTTTGCTGGCTCCACAGTTGGCTCTCAGGCTTGACTCTTGCTCCTTTTCTAAAAGTGGTGCTGTTCTGCTGTTTCCAGTGGAATGCAGCTAAAACCTGCAGACAATAACTGCAGAATCTTTGTGGCATAATTATTCATGTCATTTGTGTGTTTCTCCTGGTATCAGATCTTCAAAACTAAGAAATGTGGAAATAAATTGTTAACTAAAAATTCTAATTTCTTGTTTTTTAATTTTGAGTTTAGAACAGAAAATGTTTGTTGACTTTAAATGTGTTCATCAAGGGACTGTTTTGAGACCTCAGATGTGAACACAAGCCTTTAAACGAAAAAAAAAATATTCAGCATGTTTCTTGATTTTTAATTGTTTTACAATAGTGGTTATGATCACTCTGTGTCAAAAATATATTTTCTATTGAGAATTACCTTAACTTTCTAAAGACACCCTGTTTTTTTACTTATGTTTCTTACTTTTTTCTTTCCATTTGAACAGAAATGAACAACATGTTGGGTTTTATAATTTATCTCTAAATGATGACATTAAACGTTTTCTCATCCTCACCAAAATCTTGAGAAATATTTGCATGAAAATATCAGACCTCGATTCAAACTCAGGAGTCACAAGGTAGGGAGACAGAGTTGGAGCAGGTTCCCTGTTGTTCCTTCAGTCTGAATGTAACTCAGTCTAAATTGAACTCTTTCTTAAATGCAAGTATCTAAATTCTGCCCTGTCTGAATGTAACTCAGTCTAAAACCTGACGTCGTTTTGTGTTTCTAAGCGCTGGCAGCTACACGCAAACGTAGCTGACGGCGACTATTGATGACATCATTGAGTGGGAGTAACGTCCTGATTTGAAGACACTATTTTTTTACACAACTCTCTATATAAGGGTAATCTGTCTGAGTGTAGCAGTGTAACACTCTGAATGTAACTTTCTCTGAGTGTAACTCTGTAATCTGAGCACAGAACTACAGATGTGTTACTTTTACTGAAAGGCTTCTGGCAGGTAGAAATGGAGCTTTCATCTGACAGAGTTTCAAATACTTCCTGCTGCAAAGACACTGACTGCACACACCTGACAGAGCTAAATTGCAAGCAGGCACAGATTCAGTTCCTCTTCTACCTACCTGATCTTCTCAGTAGTCTTTTTCTAAGGTTTGGGACCAGAATATTCAGAAACCGGAGAGCAGCAGGAAATGGGAAAAGGTCATGGAATGTCTGAAGGTAGCAGTAGTTTGTGTAAAGGCTGTCAGTCAGTGCAATATTTGGTTTTGTTGCAATTTTTCTATTTTGATCAAAGTTAAGTTTCTCTCAATAATTTCAAAGTGATGATGATGATACGACCTATCCTCCACTGCTGCCTCATACCCCTTTTTCATCGGATGAATTTTGAGGTGAACTGCCTCTTTCTTTCAGGTGTTTTCTCCGACAGCAGTGCGACTCAAAACAGGATGAATCCAGACTTCCTGGCTCCTTCAGCAGACACCTGCTCCCAGTATTCCGGCCCGGAGAGGAACTTTGATGCCAACAGTCCCATATCTTCCTTAGCCAGCCCAGGAAGCATGAGGGACGGGTGAGTGTGAGAGCAGTTTTGTGTTTATTCATGTGAGGACGCTTGTTTGGGGAAATTACAGCGACATGATGGTGATGTGTGCTTTCCCTGTGAGCAGCAGAAGTTTAATTGTCTTTCCCATGGTTGTTCTACTAAATAATGCAAAAAAGAGAGGCAAAAGATGCACTTGATCACTGTCAAGTATTTTAACATTAAACCCCTTTTGGGAAACGGAGCACTTTAATGATATTTAATTATGTACCCAGAAGCAAAGTCAAACAGTCCGTTCATCCAATTCACTAAATCAACGCAAAAACACATTTCCTCACTTACCACTTGTGGTGTGTGGCAGCGCTTCAAGTTATCTGCTGCTGGGATTTCTGCTGCCAACCCGATACAGCAACGCTGAAGGAGATTTTATTTTTGGCAGCTTTCATTCGGAACAATTTCCTGCCAAAGATAAAAATAGTAAAAACAAACAGACCTCAGCTTTTCACTTCACTTTGGATCTACTCTTGGATGAAGGTTAAGAATGATCCCATAACGTTTGCGTGAATATTTTTCTGTTTTACAAACAAACCGCGCATGTGTTGAATCATTTCTTGAGCGTTCTCTGGCTTTGCAGGGCTTGGGCACCATCAGATATTTTGTTTCAACACAAATTCACTCTCACTTTGCTTTCTTCTCCTCTTTGGTAAGCTCTCAATGGCTTTAGGGTTGCACTGATTGGGTAGTCTGAGACCACAGAGCTTATGTCTGCTGTAAACTGAAGCGAATGTCATTAACCTCAGAACCTGCTGGGTCGTAATTTCTGGACATTATGGCCCAAAATGTTTGGCTTTTAAAGATTTTCTTGTAAACTGTCTGTTACTGACCCAATGAGGAGCAGGAAGTGGAAACTGCTTCATTTAGTGAAGCTCAGAAAGACAAAGAGATTTGTGATTTAGAGTTATCATAACCATTTAAATAACAGGTTATTTCAAATGAAACATACTGGTGTTTATGAACACTGGATTGAATGTGTTTAAATAACATTTTAACCAATAAGGATCATATTTGGCAAAATAATAGACAAGGAAATTACCAGTAATCACTTAACTACACAATGTTGAAAATTTGCACTCCTGTAAGAGTTTTGAGTGTTTTCCAAAATAAAGATTTAACATTCGTTGTCCATTTCTTTTCTTCAACAGCCCACATTTCTTTTAGTTCAGATGAGGGAGTCTGCTGGCTGTAAACGGAGCAGTAGTGCATCTTTGTTGCCCACATTCTTCCAGCTGCCTGCCAATCACTAAAACCTCACTAGGCTTTAGTAACTTGGAAAAAAAAATGTTTTTTATCATCTGCTGAAGGTCTGCACTGAAAGAAATGACTGAAGGTCTTGGCAAGCTGGCCTTCAGTCATTTAGTGTAGGCCACAGCCTCTGCTTCTTTTCCGTTTTATCTCTAGATTGATAAAAAGCACGTTTGGCTTGTGAAAAGATCCAAAACTATTTCATTCAAAGTGATGATCTTTTGATCTATTTTTAAAGCGTTTCCAATAGTCTTTTATTTATGATGACGCTGTTTTTGCCAAAATACAAAAAGATGTTGTTTTCTAGGACATAGTTTCTGCAGAGCGGCAGGAGTTTATCAGAAATTCACCTCTGAATTGATGCGGGCTGTTAGTGCAGAGTAAGCCCATTCCCACTTGCGGTTCCCATCTGTTTACATGCTCCCCAGCTAGCTTACAGCCCCTCATACCCCCAACCTAACATTAGTGAAAAATGGTGAGCATTGCTGTTGCAGCTTTCCAGACGTTCATGGATGTATTTGTTTGCAGGTGGATGCATCAGAATGGAGCAGAGCAGGGAGCTTGTGGCCTGCCCACAAAGAAGCTCTTTTTCAAATGGCATTTTTGTGTCTGCTCCTGTTTCACAATGATTTAAAGGGTCCACCTCTCACACTCTTGCTGTTTTGTGGATTGTTGTCAGTGCAACATTGCATGCTTTTTATTTTAGTATTTGAATGGCACACCGTGTTCTGGGTCCTGATTGGCCATTGACCTTGTCAGTTAGCTTGTCAGAGTTACATAAATCTTCATCGTGAGCAGAGCTTTGTTTTCATTCTGTAATCCTGGACGTATTTTTTTTTCTTTGACGGTTTGAACATTGAGAATTTAAACAAGAGAGTGTGAAAATTGTCATGTCTGTCTTAGAAAAGTGGATAAAGTGTGTTATGAGGAGTACTGTATTCAAACACCTGTCGTGCTTCTGAGCAAGTTTGACCTATTGTAGGTCATTAATGGAATGTATCCCCTGCGATAAATGAGGGAACGCTGTGTATATTTCCTGTCTGATGAGAAAAATGCCTCAAGAACATTTTAAAAATACCCGTTTCATCAGAGAAGGGATTTAAAGACTCTAAAATAGTATGTTTGGAAAGCAAAAAGTATACTTTACCTCAAGATATTCTACACTTGTACAAATAAATGTAGTAAAGGTGCAGAATTTCTGCACAGCAAACAGCTCCACAGCCTGCAGCCAGAGCTTCCATGCAGTTATGCCGTTTGTCCACTGACGTCTCCTTTCTGGAGGTGGAGAATGTCACTGAATCCCGCTGGTGCCGCAGTACGCCACGACGTGCCAAAGCCAACACCAGTCAAGCACTTGTTTTTCTTCAAATAACTTCAAACACGTGAAAGTAAATTATCTTTGCTTCACAGCCCAGCTGGCAGCCTTCTTTCAGCTTTTAGCCAGGCTGGAGTCTGCTCTTCGCTGGAACAGGCCATCTTGACCCCCTTTAAATGGATAGATGTTGCAGCACTGAGGAATGCCCTTGAGAAAGCATTTGTGTATATTTTGTGGTCATCAGGGAGGGGAGGCTGGAGGCTTGACTTCTCAGAGCAGCTTGTCCATCACACACAGACACACCAGCCAGGATAGCTCTCACACAGAAACACTGCTTTCACTTTTAAAATTTGCAAGTTTACATTCTAGAAACGGAGTGAATCTTGACCCAGTCAGACAGTCAAACTGTCAGAGACCTCTGCATGTTTTTGTGTTCGTGCAGCTCCAACATGCAATGAGTTTTGTGTTGATCTTTCTCACATGGAGCTCTCGTAGCTCCTCTCTCATGCTGAGAGAATAAATATATGAGCTTTAGATCTTGTACAGTCTCCTGATTCCAGACAAAAACGAGGAAAGCAGCTGGCGGTTGTTAGTTAGCATGAAAAAAAGTGAGCATGGGGGGTGGCTAGCTGTTAATATACGATCAGAGAAATAGTTTCCTGAGCCCATGCTGACATCCGCTCCCTCAGGCGTCGACTCGCGCTTTGGTAAGGGCAGGCGTCTGAGCGGTTTGGGCCACTCAGGCGACGGCAGCCATCAGACATCTTAGCTATGTTGTTGCAGCAGTGCAAGAATGTAAGCCCAGGAATCGACAACGTTGTTAATTGCTAAGATGCTACAGGGGGCTGCGTGGAGGGAATCGAAAGACTCGTTGAATAGTTCGGGCCGCAGTCATCACAGCACATTCAATGGTCACACTGTATCAAAGTCCCCTTTGTTTACATAATCCACACAAAGTCTGGTCTTTAATACCTTGGGAAGCCACAACCATCTGTAAGTTATATTAATTTGGAATTCAAAAAAGTCCTTGTGATCAATTTAGGCTTTTATTATGTTTCTGTACTAAAAGCAAGGACAGTTAAGTTACATGGATAGCATTTGACATGGGAATTTGGTGTCTCATTTTTTCATAGCTCCTCTGAAATGAACACAGACTCCACTTTAGCCAACAGCCGCCACATCTCTGACAGTCTGGCTTGTTTATGAAGCCCGCTAAAATCCTCCCAAGCTCACAGGGGACCAATATGCTCCAGTACATCATCCAGGAGAGCTTCAGGCCACATAAAATGCTGAGGCGGGGGTGTCTCAAATACCATCCAGCTACATATCTCCTCAGAGAGATCCGGCTGCCTTTCTTTCTTCTTGCACACTGACTCATTGGTTTCCATGTTGAGTCAGAGTGTTTGTGCAAAGTCAGCACATTCCTGGAGCATGGCAACTGATTCAGCTCTGGGAAAAAAAACCTCAGAGGCTGAAATGCTTCTTTATATAATGTGTGCTGCTTGAAGATCAGTCGTATTTATATTTCTAAGAAAACTGAGTGGCCTATGTTTATTTAACTACAAAAGAAAATGTCTAAAATGTCTGGTCTGAGTTTGAATTTGATCCTTGAGTTTCTGCTTGATTCAATTGAATTTTACTGCTTTAAGTACTTTATTGGGGCAGAAAAAACACCAGAAAAGTTACTGATTTTTTTCAGTTTTGATTTTAAATCATTAAATCAGAAAGCTCTTTATGGTTGAAAAAAATTATTGAAGTAGGGCTGTTGCAGAAGTCAATTTTTAAACTACATTTTAATTTGTATTTTGAGCACTTATAGGCAATTTTAAGTTTTGGATAGAAACATTTTTCTATCATACAACAAAACATAAAAGATAAAAGTAATTTAACATTTTTCAAGAAAAAATGCAGAGAAAAACGCTGCTAGGCTTGTAGTAAGAAACAATTCATATTTTACTTTCCTCAAAAAAGCTGTCTAGCAATCATCCTGAAGAATTAAAAAGTTTCAGAAAAAATATTTCACCTACAAATATGACCTTTGAAGACCAACTTTGATGAAAAGAAATGTGTTTTTGGTGTTTTTGTAGCAATTGTCTCATGATGAAGGACATACATGAGGAAAATCATTCTTAATATTGCATTTCTGAGTATTTCTTCATTCAGATCATTGTGATTCAGGAGCAGACACTTATAGGTGTGATGTAAAAGCTACTATGGCGAGCCAGAAGCTCCCTGCTCTGCTCCATTCTGATGCATCCATTGTTGACAAATAGATCCATGGACGTCTTTGATTACCTCGTCTGAGTTGGAATCTGGATCCAAACTGTACACTTGGATAGCTCCAATATTGTTGCACCAGGAAAGTTAGGTAGGGGGTGTGAGGGGGTTTAAGCTAGCGGGAGAGCATAAACAGATTGGTGACTGGAAGTACTCCGTGCCAACAGTCTCACCACAACTCAGAGGTGAATTTCTAAGGAACTCCTGCTGCTCTGCAGAAGCTATGTCTTAAAAAAAAGACAGGTATTTGACATTGGCTAAAAACAGCCTAATCCTAATTTAAAAACCACTGGGAACGCTTTGAGAATAGATCAATAGAGTATCAGAGTGGGACTTTCAATTGATTTATCAGCAGGTACAGACCAGCGTCTTTGTTTGAGTCCACTGATGTGAGTCTGCTGAGCCCCCCCTTGGACAGAGGTGACGTCCAGCCGCAGAAAGTCTACAGCCACCAGCAGTCTGTGTTTTCACAGCAGCAAGGTACAAACAGTTGGATGAAAGGAGTAACAAGTCCTGACTCTTCTAATGCCTTCGTCTCTCATCATTTCCTCCTCTGTACTTCCAAGACTGTCTGTACGCAGAGGGAAAGGTGGTTCCAGCCGCCCGTGATGGGAGCTTTGAAAACTCCACGCCTCCCTCTGCAGGTAGGTTAGCAACACAGGAAAGTAAACCCTTTATAGGACTAAATGACTTAGACGAAACAAACCAGGTGTTTGTTTTAACCGGACAGGATACGACTTGCTGCATGACCTGCAGGGACAGGCAGGAGGCAGGTACCCCGTGTCTGCCTGTCCGGAGGACAGCTTCTTCTTCCAGGCCGGAGGGGTCGACCGCTGCCTCAGTCAGATCTTCTCCATCTATCTGGACTGATAATGGAAGTCCAAAGACCAAGCACAAATGTTTTGGAAGAACTGGACAAAATCCTACACCAACTGACACGTATTCAGCCTTACTTCTTCAGACCTAGTGATAAAATATCCGCTAACCCCAAAGGGTTGGATTGTGGGAGTTGAACTACCAACTGATTCCTCAATGCAGCTGTGTCTGCAGCCCATCGCTCCCCCAGGCGTGGGTCAAATGTGGAGAACAAATATCTCACACCTAGGTGTGTGATGAATAATGGGACTACAATATTGTTTGAAAATTTATAGCGGCAGTGGACACTTTAGAAAATTATTGGAGGCAACAGAAAACAAGTAAACGTGAATGACCCAAACTGGAGAAATGTTAAGAATATTTATGTAAATAATAGAAAATACAGTAATGATTGCAGCATTTATGAACTCAATAGAAAAAGCTTTACACTTTTTAACTTTCTCCATCTCTTACACTGCCAAAGTTAAACATTAAAGAATGTTCTTTGCAGTGTTGTAATACAGGACAATGAGTCAGCAGTGTTGTCTGCATAAAAAAGACATTTGAGGCCTAAATGTCGTATTCTCTTGTCAAAAGGCGTGGGGTTCATTCTCCAGCTTTTTCAGTGCTTAAATCAAAGTGTCCTTGGGTGAAAAAAATAATAATAGATTTGAATGAGATCCCCAAAATGTCTTTGGATAAAAAATGTTCAGTCTTGAATTAACTTCAACAACAATCGATGAACTTAAAGCTGCAGAAACTGTTTACCAGTCTAAAATTGAAATGAACAGGCTTGTCATGCGCTTAAATATGTCACCAAAGGTTAAGTTGAGTCACAGCATCCGGACTTCAAATCTTTTTTGTTGAAATGTTTCACTACTCACCCAAGTGGCTTCTTCCAAGAAGGAAGATTTTTAGGTCCAGATGCCATGACTCAACCTCAAGACGATGAGTAGGAAAGTAGAGGATTTTAACTTGTTTTAGGTCTCAAACCTGGTTTGTTAGATGTCAGTTTCTGCTATGTTTAAAGAAGTTCAACATCTGAATGAGCAGCCATTAGAAAAACATTCATGGTTCAGGATTTGACCGTGCAGCAGTAAGGCTAGTCAACACTGCCCTCTAGTGTTTCAAGGGCTGTTAACGAAAACGTTCTCAAAATAAATATTTCAAAACTAAACTAAAAACAATTTCAAATGAAAAATGCACTACCATATTTTAAAAGTTTTTAAACTAATCTTATTTTATGTTCCTTATTTCAGTGTTTTGTTTTGACTGTATGGCTACATTTTCAGTATTATTTTCATTAAAAAGGAAGAGTGGACCGTTTACAAATAACTTTTCTACACTCCATCTTCAAGTGAAGATTGTAGTAATAATGGGAAAAGTTTACACTGATTTTGTAGCATTTTATAAATTTCTTACTATTATTTTGTATGGATTACATAAAAATGCATTGTTTTCATATCTAAATAAAGATCAGTATTCTTCTGATATTTTTGTTCACTGATCTGTCATTTATTGTTGTAAATTCCTATAAATCTATTACATTTGCCAAATTTCTGTACTTTTATATTAAAAGACAAAAGAAAGCAAACATTGTGGTTGCAACATTCTTTTGTTCCTGTTTAAAAGGGATCCAATTCAGTTAGTGCCGCCATTTGTTCACGTGATTAATAAGTCAGTAGTGGCAAAAGCAAGCAAACCCCTGTCAGTCTGTGTTTGAGTGACTTTGTTTGCACTGGCTTAGAATATTTAGAATGATCCTGCAACTGAAAGACAGCACGCCATTTTGAAGGGGAAAAGGAGGAACCACAATCAATCCCCTCCATCAGCTATTAGTAAATGGCGTATACTTATATAGCGCTTTTCTACAGGGCCCAAAGCGCTTCACAGTCACAGACCCATTCACCCAGTCGCACACTGGTGGCGGCTCCGCTGCCAAACCCAGGCGCCTGCCTACCACCAGAGGTAAGGTGGGGTTCAGTGTCTTGCCCAAGGACACATCGACTCATGGGTAATTTCCAAGATCAATATGATTCATTTATGTCATTTTGATTTTTTTTTTAAATAATGGTATAAGTTTATTAGATGAAAAACTTGCCTTAGACAGATCGATCTGGTTGGATAGTATAGAAATAATAATTGAGTTAATTAAATCAAATAATTCAATTGTTAATTGAATACTTGGGTTAAGTCAATTAACCCCTATCCTATGGGCTCACCCAGCGGTCCACGACATTGATAGTTCATGCTGTTCATCTGTGTGCCCTGTACAGGTCTGCCCATGTTTGCCTGCAGACAGCCCATATTCACAGGGCAGTTTTGACAACATTTCTTTTAGATCATTACCCTGATGGAATACTAATATGGACACACAGCTTTCTGACTCTGGCCCATTGACTGTTTAATATACAACTGGAAGTATCTCGTGTGATATCACCCATAGAAAATTCCTTGCTTCTGGTTTTTGGTCACTGCAGCATACTGCCTGTTTGAGAAATGTCCTATATAAATAAAGTGGTTTGGAATGGATTGATTCCAACTAAATGCAGTCAATTCAGTCGCCAGATAAACGTTACAGTTTCAGGAGAACCTCAGCCATAAATTCACAAATCTGGCTAAATAAAAAAAGAATTAAAGCTAAAATATCAAATTAAAAAATCAAAGGAAGCATTAATTATTTCAAAAATGATTAAAAATAACTTGTTCTTCAGCCTAAGAGACAAAATCGAGGGTAAAAAAGCGGCATTTAGTTGTGCTGTCCGAATCTACTATTCCAAAATCCAGTGCCCTAGAAATCTCCCAGAAGTCTCTGCGAAAAACCAGTGTTTATTAATGCTCACTAGATCGATGAATATAGATCAAAATGCATTGCGTCTGAACAATTTTCGCTAAAAAAAATGTTTTGTTTTTTAAATAAACTATAAATGTTTTCATCTTCAGCACAGAATGGATTCATAAATGATCGTAGCAAAACGCTCATAACGGTGAGGAAACAATACTTGTTCTCAGTCACCATGTTTTTCAAAGACTTATCACATGAGTTAGTTTGTGTTTATCTGCATGATTATGAATGAATGGAAACAGTGCATTTGCAAAATTGTGTTTTTTCTATATTTCTAGCACGTTTAAATAATTTGGGTCACACCACTTTGACATCACTGTGACATCACTGTGATGTCATAAAGGCATTGACATCATTGCTCTTTTATGTCACTTTCTGCACTGAGGTCAACAGATCTGTGATCCTCAGAGCCAAGAACAACACAGAGAAGTTAACATGGACCTTCTGCTTCTCTTCAGAGGACATTTTCTTAGAAAAGCGTCTTCATCCGTCAAGTTCAAGAATGACTTGACAAAATCATGAAGGAAAACTCAGCTGATCTCTGTCCTGCATTTCTATGTAAAGGTAAGTTGAAAAAAATCAAGAAAAAAAACCCAAAATGAATAGGAGCCTATGTTTTTTAGAAGCTTCCAATTTGAGGGAAGCTTAGATCCAAAAAAACTCAGGCAAGTTACTTTTCTTTGACCGTGTGCAGTGAGCAGCGTCCTCCTAGGGGAATGTGGCCTGATCGCTAATATGTAAAGATGGTTAAACTACAATATTGTTTATTGAACTATCTGATACCTCTAAGTGTAAGAAAAATATAATTGCACCAAACATTTTATCTTAGAATCTGGTTACATCTCAAAACTTTGAAGAGTATTATTCAAAATAATGAGACATTTGTATGTTTTCATTAAAAATGTTCAAAAAAAACTTTTTTATTTGGTAAAATATGTTTAAATTAAAGTAAGAATGAGCTTTTGTAATTCATTAATGTGTTTTTGTGAAAAAAGGAACATTATTTTTGTAGAAAGTGTAATTTAGTTTTTGTTGTGGTTAAAACTGTTTTTGGTTGCCATGGCAACATTGGTGAAGTCATTTTGGTGTCTAGAGGATCATAACACCTAGAGTGGGGAAAAAAAGTATTCAGTCAGCCACCAGCTGTGCAAGTTCTCCCACATAAAAAGATGAGAGAGGCCTGTCATTTTTCCTTTTTAAGTTTACCTAAACTATGAGAAGCACAATGAAAAAAAAAAACAGAAAACCACATTGTCTGATTTAAAAATATAAAAATTGTGATTTATGATGTGTTAGTTTTATGATGATTTTGTGCCCTGTTCCTGAGAGAACGTATGTGAGTTACCTCGGTAAATTTGACGTTTGTTTCAGGGTATGTTAAGTTGCCATAGCAACTCATGCCCTGAACATAACCTGGTCCGGGAGCAGGTTTAGTTGAAAGTTAGTTTGTTTCAGAGAGATGAAGCAGCATGGCGTGTCCACTTGAAGATGATTTAGTGGATGAAGAAGCTGGGGGGGAGGTGCAACGCAAGACACGTTTACCGTGGACCGGGGGTGGTATTTTCTCTTTAGTAATAATAATAACAATAATAATAATGAACGTAAATCCACTGTGTAATCATGTGCAACTTTATTAGCGGTGTCTCGTAACGTCACACCAACAACAGAACATCACATGAACAACATCGGGGTGTATCACGTGATGTTTGGTGTCGGGACTTTGACATGCGTTAAGTGTGACGGATGTAACAGAGAGAATCCGGTCACTTTTCAAAATAAAACGTTTTTTCGAGAGAGAAAACAATAAAATGGAAATTATTTTTTCTTTCTGTGCGTCCCGGTGCCAAAATTTCCCGCGGCCCGGTATACGGTCCGCGGCCCGGTGCTGCAGGAACACGGCCGCGGCCCGGTGGTTGGCGACCACCGATTTAGTGGATGAATAGTGCTTTTTACGCCAGGAGAGGGTGATTAGACCACATATTGATTTTGTAAAGATAAAAAATTTACATTAATCTAACTTTATAATTTGCTTCTGTTAATATATATTGTTACCTCAAACTCAGGTGTTACATCCCAGTGGCCCGGATGGACTCAGCACTTTGAAGACAATTCTTCCAAGATCAACTATTTGGATGGATTGGAATGTTTTTGCCCGACGAAAAGTAAGAAAAACCTTTTAGTTCAGGGGTGTCAAACATACAGCCGTATCCGGCCCGCCAGATGGTTCAATCCGGCCCAGCTATGAAGAGTAAAATTATAAGAATGTTTAAAAACAAGCACGTTTCTAGTCCATTCCTGTGGCAAGTTATGATTTTTTAAAGAAATAACCTAAATGTGCAATTCCGCCACTAGGGGGTGTAATGTATCTATATTTCTGCTGGTAAGGTTTATAAAACATTCACGAGACGAGGGAGCCGTTCAGATGACGTACTTGCTTTCGGCCCTGGTCTTCTGGGCCCCAAGCGAAATTTTATTTAGGTCTCTAACTGATCAGCAGCACCAAAAAAACACAACTGTTGTTGTAATATAAATGAGATATCTCTATTAATACATTTGTGAATTATTGTTGCTGCCGAAGAATTGAATACAGTAAATTAAGTTCCGCATGTTGGATATACATAAGGGTGCCGAACAAATTTTAAATGCAAAGAAATAATTATGAATGACAAATGTATATAGATATATAAATATATATTTTTAATGTAACATTAGGCACTCCAACTTTTAAAAACAGCAACTTAACAGAAAATCAAATAACAATAAAACAATCCAACATAAAGAAAACAACAGCTCAATGAGGATTTGGAAAGTCAGGTCTTTCTCAGTCTGAAAATGACCTCTGCACCAAATCCATTCTTACTGGATCAGAGAGTGTGGTTGGTCATTCAGCTGACCATTTGAATTTGAGGTACCGGTAGGAATTTTGATCCAGTAGGCTCCTCTCTTCCATACACGCTTCTTGGAGCCTCTGGAACATCAGAGACAGAACTTCAATAAAGCAAAACAGTGAAAAGTCAAACAGTCAAATGTTTCCTTCAACAGTAGAAGTGGTGACAGGAGTTTCTTCTGCAGCTAAAAAACAAGATTTATTATTATAGAATAATCACTGATAAAGCCAATAAAAAATCTATAGCAGAATACTAATAATGGCTCATTTAAAATTCAGTGCAGGTTTTTCACAATTTCATGATCTTTTATACATTTATGAGAGATTTATTACTTGATTATTTGCATGATGTGATATTTATTAATGTAATTATGAAGAACTTCTGACTCATTCTCTTCAGCTGCTGTTTATAAATATAAGGGGTTATGCAGACACTGTTTTTTTTTTTATTACTTACATGCTATAAAATTACCTGAGATGATATCCTTATTGATGACAAGAACATCCTGGGATGTGGACGCTGCACCACCAACAATGCTATGAGAGCAGAAGAAACTGTCGTTGAGACGGAACTGTGCAAAGCATCACCATTATAGTAGAATCAAAACTGCAAATACAATAAGAAATTAATGTACCCATTTATAAATAATAAATGTGAAACTAATTTGAGTATAAATGGAAATATAAGCATTTATACACGCCTTATCTATTATTTTAATGCTCATGATTTTAAAATTGGTACATTTTTTTTATCTTTATAAATGAGAACATTTATTTCTATGTATTTGGCAAAGTTTTGTTTCTGCATATCATGCCAATGCAAGATTTAAGACACATTCAATGTTGAAAAGTCAGACTACCTGACCTGCTATATTAAACAGCAGTTTTTTAATGACATGAACCGAAAATGCAGAACGCACTATATGTGTTAGCAAAACAATTAAACAATACGATTATAACATGAGTTCAAACATTTTTCAGCCACATCATCATTATTTACTTTTTCTCTGCTATTAGCCGGGCGAAGGTCATGTCCGACTCTCGTGATCTTGGAAACTTGGATATCAGGATTACTGAAGCTTCCATTGGAAATGACGGAGTTGTTTATGTGCACCACCTCGATCGACATTAGCATTTGACGTTAATCTGCGCAGCACCGCAAGGCAGGATAATGTATAAATACGTGCTCCAACATCCTCAAACTTACCTTGTGAATGATGATAAAGTTCTTCATCTTTTTTCAGCTCCTAATGATGGATAAAGTCTCTTTGGCATGAAGTTGTCTTGTAGTTTTGATCAGTGTGATAAAATGTGCTCGTTTTTTTTCTTTTCCCAACTTTATTGAAACAAAATGCGTCAGAATGCACACTGTGTATATGGCTCAGATGGAATGATGTTGACCAATCGTTGTTAAGAGGGGCGTGACGCCCCATTTGGATTGCCAGGTTGGTTCAGGTGTGCGTTGAAGGGGGATCACAAAAGTGCAGGCAATTTCTTTTGCACAACATTCAGAGCGCACGCTGGCACGTGTGTGAACATCAAATGGTTGCCAGATTTGGGTATTTCTTTATTTCATTTTTTCGCCACTTTCGGGCCCTGGTGATGACGGGGTCTCCACGCGCCATGCACTGCAGGGAGGGCCGCCATGCATTTTAATATCACTGCTTGGCGACAGTCAGAATCAGAACCACGGACAGCTGCAGGGACATTACAAAAGCAACAGCTTGATTCACAAACATTAAGCACTCCCTTTAGGCTTTTCTCAGTAATAAAATAACATAAATAAGATCATCAACAGTAACAAAATAAAGGCTGTCTTAGTGCTCTAACATGGAGCTCAAATGTTCTGAATTCAACAAATCATATAAGTAATAATCATAGAACAAGCTTTCCAGCATTTACTAACTAATCTAGGAAGGCAGGTTACCAGCATCGTCACTTCCATCAGACGCTGCCCATGCGCCACGCTCTGTCCCTGACTACCATTCCACCGATGTACGGATTACAAGTCTAGTCTATCCGGAGGCTTTCCAGCTCACAATGCCTGGTGCGACATGCTTCGCCTCCTTTGAGATGTAGAACACTGGGGAACCAACGGTGGCTGAGATGGTAGCCTGGAGGTGCTGCCGCACACCGCTCCTCCCAGCTTCTACGCCCCTGCAGGTTCACACCAGGCTCTCCCGTAGGAGCGTGGAGCACTGTGTGGTCGGACGACCACTGCTGGGGACCATTTTTGGTTTCCAGGATGTGGCGCCATCCTGACCTCATCTCCGGGTTGTAACTATGGCTTGGTGTGCTGACCGCCTTCTTGTCGTGTGGTAATGCTTCTGGGCATGTTTTGTCTTCTGCAAACATTTACCTTTATTGGAATCATAGGACGTGGGTTTACAGTGCTCTGGCTGTAGGTAAGAGCCATGAGGTCTCTGCCCACAGCACCTGAGCAGGTGACAGTCCTACAGACTGAGTGGTGTTGTCCGGTAGTCCAATAATGCGAGATATTTGTCTTTGCTTTGCTCCACAGTCTCTGACAGTCTGTCCTGCCCTTTCCGCCTCACCATTGGAGTGTGGAGTGGCGATGATGTTTTGTGCTGGATTCCATAGCTTTGGCAAAATTCCTTGATCTCTGCTGATGTATACTGTGGACCATTATCTGTTCTTAGGATGGCAGGGATGCCATGCCTACTGAACTGAGCTTTTAGTGCCTCAATAGTAGTGCTGCTGCGCTGATCTTTCAGCTTGTCTGCTTCAATGAATTTGAATAATCCACAAGTACGACAAATGCTTATCCTCAAACTCAAACAGATCTGAGCCAACTACTTCCAAGGAAGTTCTGCGTTTCTGTTGGCATTAGAGGAAGTTTGGGGAGTCGGTTTTGCACTTCCGCACACTTTGGGCAGCTTCTGATCATGTTTTCAATCTCGCGCTCATGCCTGGCCAGTATAACACTCCTCAAGGTAACGCTAGTTTGTTTTTCACCATTCCCAAGTGGGACTGGTGTATGAGGCGAAGCATGGTGGGGGGAACAACAATACGCATACCTTTGTAGACAATGCCATCTGTTACCACTAGTTGACTTCTTGAGTCCCAGTATGGCTGCACAGGGTGGGCACCCTCTTCTGTTCTCCGCCAGCCATGCTGTTGGAGCAGACTCAGTTCATTTTTAGTTCATGTCTGCAGCTCGGTGTATTTCTCTTCACTCACAGACAGAAAGTTGATCATGGAGACACACTCCAGACCCCTGTCTCTGGTGTTTTGTCTGACAATTGAGCTCGAGACAGCGTGTCTGGCAGTTCCATATCTTTGCCTCCTGTACCTGACTGTGATGTCATACCACTGAAGCCTAAAGCTTATCTCTCTTTGGATAACGCAGTGGTGTGACAGCATGCTTTTTGTAGATGTCCCCGAGTGGCTTGTGGTCGTTGAATACCGTGACATGTTTTCCAAAAAAATATAGTGTTGAAACTTCTGGTGCAGGCATGGACAATGGAGAGCATTTCCTTTTCATAACGCGTCTCTGCATCTGTCATTGACCGTGATGAAAGGCTACTGGTCGGTCAGTCTCTGTATCAGCACAGCTCCAGTCCAAAAGCTGCTTGTATCACAGCATATTTCCACAGGTTTTGACACATCAAGAAATTTGTATGAGGGGGTTTGTGCAAAACATCCTGAGCTTTCAAAGGCTTGTTTGCTGCACTGAAGCTGCCATGAATTCCACATTCTTTTGTAAGCTGCCTAGCGTCACATTTCATTGAGGTTCGGAATACATTTTGACAGATACACAACCCAGGAACCGCTTTAACACCTTCCCTTGTCTGTAGGGGCGGACACCAACAGCTTCAGTTTTCGGCTGGTCTGTTATCTATCAGTTGTTATTTAGTGTCCCACATAATACACAGCTGACTGACGAATGTGGAATTTGTTGAAGTTTAACCTCAAATTATAAGTCGTAGCTTGCTGCACAACCTGCTTTAGAATTTTGTTGTGTTCGCTAGTGGGTTGGCGCTGTTGCTGAGATGTTTATCCATCACACTTGTGGTTCAATGCCCTCAGCATTTGATCCATAATGCGTTGGAATATTTCAGGAGCGCATTTGATACCAAATGGTAGTCTCAACCATCTGAATCTTCCAATGGGTGTGTTGAAGGTTGTTAGGAACGACGATGGGTCATCTAGCTCAATCTGGAGAAAACCTGATTTTACATCAGGGGATCTGAGAATACCTTTAGCATTGGGCATTGTCGACACAACTTCCCTCTATTGTGTTATATAGCTGCTCGCTTTATAGCATTGTTCAGGTCGCTTGGATCGATGCAGATTCTAAGCTTGTCTTTGTTTGTGACTACTACCATAGAGCTCACCCAGTCGGTTGGTTGGTCAACCTTTGTGATATAGCCATCTTGCACCATTTCATGCAGTTTTTTCACTATCTTAGCTCTATGCACTTGAGGTTGTCGGCAAGACAGGATGTACAACAGGCTTGCATCTGGATCAATTTTTATTGTGTATTTACCTGGTAGTGTTCCTGTAGTGTGAGTCAGTTCTGGGAAGTTCTCAAGCCCGACAGGCGTCTCTGGCGTTGTAGTTTCATTTCCAACGTCATTGCTTTGTTTGAAACAGCATTTTGTAGAGGTAGTCTCATGATAAGGCTGCGTTTCTGCGTTGTGCGCTTCAACACATTTTCTGTGCAATGTCCACTATTTCAAATCCCATGGCCTTGTGTGTTTGGTATTTGAAGGAGGTCAACTGATGCAATTGGTTTTATTTGTGGTTGGAGCAGGTTTGAGCACTTTAGACGCTTTTAAGCTAACCTTGTGGTTTAGGATTGGTAACAGGTTAGAGAGCTTGTTACATCTGCACCAGTGTCGCATCCTAAACTGCACCTTTCTGGAGACAGGATGCCAGTGTCCACTAACCACTTATCGTCCACTAATGTTGCTATGGGAACTGCATCTGTAGTGAGGTTGATGTCCAGTATTTCTTCCTCAACCTGTTCATTTGTTGACTTCACATTGATAGCACTCACCATGCGATCATGCAAACTGGATGCCCAGTGGTTTGGCTTGGTTACAAAGAGCAGATTTATCTCCTTTAGCTGGATATACACCTTTACTCCACTTGTGTTTGGGGTCTTTCCCACATTTGGAACACATATTTTACTTTGCACATTTTGCCTTGGTTGTGTGGGTTTTTGCTGCCATTGAGTGTGAGCCTTTTTATTTTGTGCATTAAACCTTGGTTTGCTTGACACTGCTGACACCTGTGTGTCCTCTCTCTGCCACCTCATCTGTGTTTAGACATTTCAAACTGTTGAGGGATTTATAGCTTTAGCTAGTACGCTCCTCACCTTGTCCAAAAGTCTTTCCTGGACACGTTTCTCCCCACACCAGCAATTATGGCATCCAAGCATGTCATCTGGGTCACCATATCACAGTCCAGCAATAGAAGTTTCTGTCTTTTCACAAATGGTCGAACGTCTCTGTTGCTCTCGTTTCCTCTCTGTTTGCGATACCGCGATCCTCTTTGCTTTTCCCAGGTTCACGTAGGCTGCAAATCGTCCAGGACTTTAACTGGATCATCCTTTTCACCATCAGCCCACTGGAGCGCTTGTAGATTTCTCTCCTGCTCGCTGGAGCCACTGCCTAAGCCAGCCCTTCTGTTTGGGCTCTTGCGCGGACAGAGGACCCGCGAACACGAAGCTAACGTGGCTGCTAAACCTTTCAAACTCTTGGAATAAATCCGCCGCTTCCCAGTCTATTCTTGGGTGGTCAAACTGCATCGTCATGGCTGCGTAGGTTTCTTACTGTTCTTGACAGCGTTCTGACACCATGTAACGTATCTATATTCCTGCTGGTAAGGTTTATAAGAAACATTCACGAGACGAGGGAGCCGTTCAGATGACGTACTTTAATATACTGCTTTGCGACAGTCGTAAATCAGAACTACGGACAGCGGCAGGGACATTACAAAAGCAATAGCTTGATTCGCCAAACGTTACAGGGGGAGCAAAGGCTAAGCAAAACAGGTGAAAATGCATATCTTTGCACCTGCCAAAAGTGAAACCTAATAGCTCTGTGTTTGAATAAGATGTAGTTTGGTTCCCCACAAGCCCCACTGCTGTTACATTGTTATAAGAATGATCAGTAGTGACACCCTAATGACCAACATGTTGTCAAAAAGAAAAAAAGGGTTGAAGTGAAGTGCTGAGTTTTCCAGGAAAATGGACAAAGTTTTATTTGTTCACGGAGTTGAAAGCAAAACCTGCGTGCTTGTTATGTCATCAACAGGGGGCAGTGCTTAAAGAATATAACATTCAGCACCACTATGAGACAATGAGACAATGAGGAAAGTTTCACCAGTTGTAGTTAAGAAAAGAGAGGATATACCAACTAAAAGCTGGACTGAAAAAAAACAACGTCTGCATTTACTGCAGCGTGACGTCAGTGATGGAGCAGTGACAGACACCTGATTGCAGACAAGTTGGAGCAAACATCCAAACCATTTTCAGATGCTGAACCTATTGAAAAATACTGAAGGCTGCAGAAGTCTTGTTCCCTAAAAAGCAGTCTGTCAAGGATTATGATTACAGATACAACATCTCTGAGGAGACTTGGGCGCCATATTGAGGAATCCAGTTATTTATTGTATTTTTGGTCACTATTAATGAAAGCACAGATACAGATATTGCACAACTGTGCATATTTCTTAGAGGTGCTGAAAAGACAGTCATAGCTGAGTTTCTTGAGTTGATGGACACAACAACTGCTGATAGTCAGCTCTCTAGTTACTGTGCTGGACTATGTTGGAGTGAACTGGTCACATGATGTCAGTCTGGTCACTGATGGCGCCCATCAAAGGTCAGGAAGAAGGCAGGTGTTGCCACAAAATTCAGGCAGAAACCAGGAAAGGATTTTTGGACAGTTGGTTGTGTTTTTCACACTTGAATGAGAGTAAATATGTTTCTGCACAGGATTTGAATCCTGATATTGACGGTTAGCTGAAGTTTGAGGAGAGAAAGGAGGTTAACTCCAAATTTTTGTTATGTTCACAAATGTTTGCAAGTTTAATTTAGTTTAATTATTTATTGATTTGCACATTTACATTTTAAGCAGGTGTTTCATTTTTTTTCCATAGCCCCTCTTGAGTTTATTATAAGGATTGCTTCAGTGTCAGATGTAAAATATTCAGTCTGAATAAAATTAAATAACCAATTTTTTTAAGTGAAATGCATTTCATTTTACATCAATTGGCCTCTGTGAATGAATGTGTAATAATAAGTGATTAGGCTATCAGGTTGGCTGAGGCATTTTTTCCAACTGAGTAAAAACAAAACAAAAAAAAACCAGTTTTTTGCTTTTACGTTGCTGGTCCGGCCCACTTGGGATCAGACGCCTTGAATGCGGCCCCCGGACCAAAATGAGTTTGACACCCCTGTTTTAGTTACTCACACTTCCCTATCTCCTCCCCTCTCAAAATCCTAATTAGCAGTTAATGCAGGGGTCTCAAACTCAATTTACCTGGGGGCCACTGAAGGCAGGGTCTAGCTGAGTGAGAGCTGATCTTCTACGCACACACACACACTCAACTAGTGAGTGTCTGAGAGCCAATATATTTGTATGGAACACGTACTATACTGTTACTATACTCTATTATTGACGGTTTTCTGTACAAAATGTACTTATAAAATTCTCATTCAAATAAAATACGTAAATAAAAAAATCAATAAGTAAGTAAATCAGTAATACATTTCTGTTTATTTAGTCTTTTATATCTGCTGTTTTCTGTTTTAAACGTCCATATTAACACAAATCAGTAAAGGAGAAACAAAATTCAGTTACCATTTTTGGATTTTCTTTCTTTTTGCACATTTAAACCCACACAAGGTTTTGTAGAACAGCCGGTCAGCCACTCCTATATTAAAAAAAAACGGATGGAAATTCATGTTAGCGACACCAAATACTAGGTGCAGCCAAGATGCACAATCAGCGTGTTTGAGATCACCCAGGTGGACGACACTCTTGATCAATTAAAATAATTTAAAATACCTATTGATTAAAAAAAGGCTACATACATTACAAAACATTAAAATAAATATAAAAGATACAATTACACAGATCGTACTAAGGGGGAAAGGCATATTGAAACTAAATTGAATGTTAAGGACAACTTCCTGTTCTCATTAAGTCTCGCTGCAGCTCCCCCCCCCCCCCCCCAGCCTGGTCTCCCCAACAATCCAGGCGCAGCGCTGGTTCATCTCAAACACGTATCGTTGCATTTTCCCCACGTATTTTAGGTGTGTCTACGACTAAATCGTGTTGTGACTCGCACGTGTTTAATGTCAGAGCCCCATTAGCTGTCACGACCCATCTCATGCGGAGCAGAGAGAACCGTTTGGTCGGGGTTGATACGCCGCTGTGCGCCTGACCTTAACCATAACCTTAACCTCCTCTGGGTCTGTGCGGCCCAGAGAAAAGTTCAGCACTGACTGCGTATGTCTTGGAAATTATGAGCTAATAGATACTTTAAAAAGGAAAGTAAGGAACTCCTTAATGTTGTCCGGGGAGGGGGCTGTCAGGTGTCCTACCTTAAAATATCCCCTGCTTTCAAGCCTGGTCAATGTCACGCCCCTCAGAGTCATATACCGCACTGGGATTGGTTTGTTGGTCAGCTCCGCGAACGACACTAAAAGGGAAGGCAAGTTTATTTGTATAGCACAATTCGTACACAAAGTAATTCAAGGTGCTTCACAAAACAGAAAAATGCATTAAAATCACAATACACTTACAATACACATTTCTTAACGTAAAATTTACTTTAAAAGAAAAGAAAAAAATTGAAAATTGATTTAAAAATAAAGGAAGGAAAGGAAAGAAAACCGCAGATAGGACCTTTCAGTCATATACACGGCTAAACAGAAATGTTTTAAGTCTAGATTTGAACATGAACACAGAAGAGGCCTGTCTTACGACTTCAGGGAGGCTGTTCCAGATTTTAGCTGCAGAATATTGAAACGCTGATTCCCCTTGTTTAGTTCTGACTCTGGGAATCAACAGGAGGCCGGCCCCTGAGGTCCTCAGAGTACGTGATGGTTCATATGGCACTAACATGTCAGAGATGGACTTTGGTGCTCGGCCATGGAGAGACTTGTACACAAGCAGAGCTGCTTTGAAGTCTATTCTTTGAGGTACAGGGAGCCAGTGCAGAGACCTGAGCACAGGGCTAATGTGATCATACTTCCTGGTTCTGGTCAGGACTCGAGCAGGCAGCATTCTGGATGTACTGAAGCTGTTTTACAGCTCTTTTGGAGAGGCCGGTGAGCAGGCCGTTACAGTAGTCTAACCTACTGGAGACAAATGCATGAATAAGTATCTCCAGGTCTGGCTTTGACATGATGTTTTTGATTTTTTCAATGTTTTTCAGATGGTAAAATGCAGCTGATGTTACTGACTTGACATGGCTGTTAAAGTTCAGGTCAGAGTCCATGATTACCCCTAGGTTTCTGACTTGATTTGAGGGTTTAAGAGACAGAGAATGAAGGTAGCTGCTGACAATTTCTCTTTGTTTCTGTGAGTCAAAAGTAATAACTTCGGTCTTGTTTGAGTTTAGCTGGAGAAAGTTGTTCTGCATCCACGCGCTGATCTGTTGGAGGCAGTGGCTGAGTGAATCCACCGGCCCATATTCACCTGCTGTCAGTGACACATAGAGCTGAGTATCATCTGCATAGTTGTGATAAGAAATGTTATTACTGCGTATTAACTGCCCTAGTGGCAGCATGTAGAGGTTAAACAGAAGGGGTCCCAGGATCGATCCCTGGGGCACACCACAAGTCAAGGCCATGTAGTCTGAGACACAACTCCCAATTTCAACAAAATATTTCCTGTCTTCTAGATAAGACTTGAGCCAACTTAGGGCAAATCTAGAGATGCCAACCCAGTCTTGGAGTCTGTGCAAAAGGATCCCATGATCAACAGTATCAAAGGCAGCGCTCAGGTCTAGCAGGATTAAGACAGAGACTTTTCCATCATCAGTGTTCAGGCGGATATCCTTGGTTACCTTGATAAGAGCAGTTTCTGTGCTATGATGGGGTCTAAAACCTGACTGGAAAACATCAAATGAATTGTTTAATCAGAGAAAGGGAGCTTTCTGTCTATGTTTTCTCAATTTAACTTTCATAGGGGCAATGGCATCCAGAACATTCAAGATGCTAGAAGTAACAGAATTCAGCATTTCATCAACATTGGCACCAAAGGCTTTTTCACGGTCTATCATTTCTACAAACTGTGCCCTAGTGCTCTCATTTTTTTGTCTCATTTGGACAACTGCAGGGCCAGGCGGTGGTTTGGGAGCAACAGACAGGTCAAAGAATACACAGAAATGATCAGAGAGGGCGACATCAACCACACTGACATTGTGAATATTAACCCCCCTTGTGATGAGCAGGTCCAGAGTGTGCCCTCTGCTGTGGATGGGGCAACTCACATGCTGAATTAGATCAAAGGTTTCAAGGACAGCATTGAGCTATTTTGCATTTCTGTCATTGACATTGTCAACATGAACATTAAAATCACCTGTAATGACTAGACCATCAAAGTCTGTGCACACAACTGAGAGCATTTCAGTGAAATCATCAATGAAACTTTGGCTGTGCTGAGGAGGTTTGTACATGACTATGCAGAGTAAGGGAGGAGTTTGTTTTAACTCTATCTTAAAGGACACATACTCAAATGATGAAAACACGCCAAATGATGGTCTGTGGGTTGCAATATTATCTGTAAACAGTGCAGAAACACCTCCACCCTTTTTATTTATTTATTTATTTTTTCAGGGCCTTGGCCTCTATGTCCCAGAGCGTGGAGGAGGTTCTTCACTAACTCTCTTGCTCCACCTCTGTTCAGGTGTGGGCCTCTTCCCATGAATAGGTCCTTTCGTTTCCAGAATATATTGCAGTTCTCAATGTAATGGAATCCTCTGGAAGCACACTCTCTGTAGAGACCAATTGTTCAGCTGAAACAGACGGCTGAACTTGAGTGACACCCCATCGATGTTAGGAAGAGGTGCACTGATGAATGCTTCCACCTCTACTTTGTCAATCTCTTCAAATAACTTCATGAAGTCTTTTTTCAAATGTTCAGATTGTTCTTTTTTATATCGACAGCACCAACATGGATGATTATTCGTTTAACTCCTTGGTATAAGACTTTAGATAAGAGTCCTGTAATCACTGGAACAGTAGAACTTGGGCAACATACCGTAATTCCCGGACTATAAGCCGCTACTTTTTTCCTGCGGTCACAGCCCTGCGGCTTATTTAGTGACGCGGCTAATATATGGATTTAAATGGCGGCCGCCATGTACGTACTTTCGGACTCAGTGAATGGTTTGAATTCTTTATCTAACACTAAGCACGAGTCATTTGTTTTTCAACAAACTAAGCAGCCAAACAGCATGGACCTCACTTCAGGTCTTAGACACTTCAGTCATGGTTCAACAAAACGAAACACGCATGCCCGGCCGCATCCCAGAATCCTTTGGTGCCATTAGACCCAACGTGCACGTGATCGCCGCTACAATATGATGCAGCTTTCAAGTTAAAAGCAATCGTTAAAAGCAGCCTGAAAAAATCCACCATCACCAACGGGATTGGAAAAGCCGGTCAGCTGCGTGACGGAGAGAACAGCGCATGTGGGAATAACATTAGCCTTTATTTTGTCGGGACACGACTGGAAACACAAATCCACGTGATCGTTTTAACGGTTTCTAAGGACTGACCGGAATTTTGCATTGAAAAGCTCACAGCCTCCGTGTGAGCTGGAGACATGTTCTCCTGCTGCTTGTTCACATAGAGCTGTGGGGCCGATGGCAGTCTGAAGGCTCCCACACGTAACAACGCATCCACCCCTCATCCACAAATTGTACAGTATTAAGTCCGATTGCTCTGCACAGCCACGATTTGCTCCTCCCTGGAGCCGCCCTGGCCAGATGTGTCGGAGAAGATGGGAAGGGGAGCGCAGAGCGCAAAGGCGTCCGTGGAGCAACAGTGTTTGTTGTGAAAGGAAACTTCTGACGCACGCGCCGCGCTGAGGCGCGCGTATCGCGCTGAAGCGCGCGCTTTTCAGTCGCCGCTGCTTTATTTTACTGCTGTGTTTTTTTTTTAACCAGCCCTGTTAGTACCATAATGCTGCCGCGACACAAGCGGAAGGAGAGCTGTTCCTTTTCACCCCTCCATGCACTGCTGCTACTTGCTCATTCTTAAACACGTACAACAGTTAGGCGAGCCGGGCGTTGGCCCCGCCTTTAGCCCCTAAGACTCATGGGAAATGGGGGATCGTGGATGTAAATTTCCTCATCATAACTGAGGGATGTAATATTGATTATATGGTTACTGTTTGTAATTTTATGTGTGATACCTAGATTGTCAATAAGTAAATAATAAACCATAACTGAGGAACTTGTGAACAGAATAGAGGTCCATGCTGTTTGGCAGATGTGGGCATACTCAAATGCATGAACTTGAGGTAAGGCTGACGCCTCCCACAGTGTGGTAATGAACCTTACCCATTCTGTGAGTCAGGACGTGTCATGCGGCTTGTACTGTGACGCGGCTTATGTAAGTTTAAATGTAGTTAAACACGTGAAAATGGGTGGGTGCAGCTTGTAATCGGGTGCGCTTTGTAGTCCGGAATTTACGGTAAACTTTGCATTCTTCTGTGGCTGATTCCACTGATAACGCCTTCTCCAAGCAGCAGCGTATCTCTGACCTTGACGTTTGGCACAGATTTTCTTTCTGCCTGTGCTTTGTTGCCAACATTATGACTCCTATTCTGTGGTCCAATATTACTTTGTTCTTTAACTTCACATTGTGTTAGGGGGTAAAAATCTGTTAGTGAGCTTTATTTCAGATGTTCTGTCATCTTTACGCTTTGGCTTAACACAGAGTTCCTCCGCACAAAGTTTCGGAAAGGACACAACATCACTCAGGTCTATGTCACTGTTATTCTTCTCATTTGTAGTAAGAGTGGGCTTCTTACCACCCGATGGTCTTGTGAAGTCCATTTTCAGTTTCCAAATTAAATATCCGTGTTTGTAGCTCTTTCATTTCTTGTTGGTAGATCCGACAGCGTTCACAGTCGGAGTTTGTTTTTCTTCCTCTTCCGGACATGTCGCTGGCTTGTCAGACGTAAAAATATTGATTTATATAGGTGGAAGTCACAAAAAAGGATGACCAGTCTGATATTCCAGGATGTGTGGATGAGGTAAAATAATTAAAAATGATTAATTAAATGATTAAAAAGCAAATAAAGCAGGAAGCGGCAGGAGCAGGGAAAATAGTGTCTGCGCTCTTTTGCAGGGGGAGGAGAGTAAAAAGGTGTCATTCATACAGACTGGGGGGCCGCATTAACATTACACTTTCATTTTAAGGTGGGGGCCGCAAAATATCATCTTGGGGGCCGCAAATAGCCCGCGGGCCGCGAGTTTGAGACCCCTGAGTTAATGTATCTATACAGTGACAGGCGCTGTGGGAGAGAAGGAGAGAATAGTCTGAAGGAAAGAAGGAAAGTCTGAACACAGGACTAGCAGAAAAAGGAAATTATCAGCAAAGATGAATGTGTTTAATGTGCTTATTATAGTTTCAGTCACACACCATATGCTGAACTTTCAAAAAAAAAAAACGAAAAAAAAGTGCGGTGATGAGGTCATGATGCGGTGATGCGGTTATCATCACAGCCCTAGTTGGCGCCAGTGTTCGGCAGCGGAGCCGCCATCAGTGTGTGAATGTGTGTGTGCATGGGTGAATGGGACTGTGACTGTAAAGCGCTTTGGGCCTTCGTAAGAAGGTAGAAAACGCTATATAAGTATACGCCATTTACCATTTTATAACTAGTATCTTTACACAGATTTAAATATATTGGTTCTTTTTTTTCTTTGGTTTTTGTAATTTTTGCCTAAAGAATATAAAATACCAAGACTGTTGTAATAATTTAGAATATCATATTAATCCCATGGAAAAGGGTTTTTTTCAGCTCATGTCAGTCTGTTCTGTTATGAGTGAAAGTTATAGTGTATTATGAATGTGCTTTAAATCTACACTGACCAAAAATATAATCGCAACACATTTGTTATTGCTCCCATTTTTTATGGTATGAACTCAAAATGTGAAACATTTTCCACATACACAAAAAAACAAATTCTCTGAAATATTGTTCACAAATCTGTCTAAATCTGTGATAGTGAGCACTTCTCCTATGCCAATAAAATCCATCCCACCTCACAGGTGTGCCATATCAAGATGCTGATTAGACAGCATGATTATTGCACAGGTGTGCCTTAGACTGGTCACAAGAAAAGGCCACTCTGAAATCTTCAGTTGTATCACACAGCACAATGCCACAGATGTCGCAAGTTTTGAGGGAGCGTGCATTTGGCATGCTGGTAGCAGGAATGTCCACCACAGCTGTTGCTAGGGAATTGAATGTCCATGTCTTCACCATAAGCTGTCATCCAACCGGCCTCACAACCGCCGACCACGTGTAACCACACCAGCCCAAGACCTCCACATCCAGCATGTCCACCTCCAAGATCGTCTGAGACCAGCCACTAGGACAGCTGCTGAAACAATTGATTTGCATAGCCACAGAATCTCTGCACAAACTGTCAGAAACCGTCTCAGGGAAGCTCATCTGCATGCTCGTCGTCCTCATCGAGGTCTCAACCTCACTCCAATTCGTTGTCGTAACCGACTTGAGTGGGCAAATGCTCACATGCGATGGTGTCTGGCACGTTGGAGAGGTGTTCTCTTCACAGATGAATCCCGGTTTACACTGTTCAGGGCAGATGGCAGACAGCGTGTGTGGCGTCGTGTGGGTGAGCGGTTTTCTGATGTCAATGTTGTTGATCGAGTAGCCCATGGTGATTGTGGGGTTATGGTTTGGGCAGGCATACAGTATGTTGTGGGTGAAGAACACAGGTGCATTTGATTGATGGCATTTTGAATGCACAGAGATACCGTGACGAGATCCTGGGGCCCTTTGTTGTACCGTACATCCAACAACATCACCTCATGTTGCAGCATGATAATGCACAGCCCCATGTTGCAAGGATCTGTACACAATTCTTAGAAGCTGAAAACATCCCAGTCCACTTGCATGGCCAGCATAGTCACCGGACATGTCACCCATTGAGCATGTTTGGGATGCTCTGGATCTGCGTATATGACAGCGTGTTCCAGTTCCTGCCAATATCCAGCAACTTCGCACAGCCATTGAAGAAGATTGGACCAACATTCCACAGGCCACAATAGACAACCTGATCAACTCTATGCCAAGGAGATGTGTGACGTTCACTTCATGAGGCAAATAGTGGTCACACCAGATACTGACTGGTTGTCTGAGTCCCCTGAACCCCTCAATAAAACAAAACTAAAGATTTCAGAGTGGCCCTTTCTTGTGGCCAGTCTAAGGCACACCTGTGCAATAATCATGCTGTTTAATCAGCATCTTGATATGGCACACCTGTGAGGTGGGATGGATTGTCTTGGCAAAGGAGAAGTGCTCGCTATCACAGAGTTAGACAGATTTGTGAACAATATTTCAGAGAACTGGTTATTTTGTGTATGTGGAAAATGTTTCACATCTTTGAGTTCATACCATAAAAAATGGGAGCAATAACGAAAGTGTTGCGTTTATATTTTTGGACAGTGTATTTAGAGCTGATTGGGAGCCGGTTTAGCTCGTGCTGGTTTGCGGCACCTTTCATCCGTGAAACCAGGGTTCAAATCCGGGCTGCTCCCTGTTCCCTTTTCTACTTCTGTGTGCCGGTCCCAAACCCTGTTACGTTTAGAGGGTTGCGTCAGGATGGGCATCCAGCGTAAAACATTACCAAGTTAACCATGCGACTAGTCCTCGAAAGTGAGGATGATTCACTGTGGCGACCCCTGATGGGACAAGCCGAAAGGTAAAGAAGATTTAGGGCTGATTATTTTGAACGTGTTTTTTGGAGATCTCTAGTGGTCGCGCAAGGTAGTGTTGTTCAAACACATGTATTATGATCACATTGATCACATCACCATTGATGACATCAGTGGTGCGCTGTGGGGGATGTCTGGCTATGTTTTTAGAAATAATTTATTTATTTGTTTATATATTTATTTACAAAAAGTCTTTATCTCCAATAATCTTTAATAATATATTTCATATTCCTAAATTCTCTGGTCGAAAACCCTGTATCATTGTATTCTTTTCTGAGTTAAATCAGTATATTAATAGTATTAGCAATTCTGAGAAGCAAAAAGCAATCAAAACCTATTTCTATAGCAGGCTGGATGGAATAGTCACTCTGGGAACTCCTGGCAGACACAAACAGAGGGTCGTTTACCTCGCCAGGCACCAGGAGAGGAAGCCTGATGGACGTTTTAAGGCCACAAAGGGGAAGAACTCTTCCTGTCCTGGAAGGAAGGAGAGTGTCCAACAGGATGATTGTTTTCTAGAAGTCTTTTCCTGACTTTGAAATCAGCTTCATTTTTTCATGCTGTTGTTTCTTCCACACAACATCCACATCCCTGGTCTTGGGGGACTGTGTGACCCTCAGAGACGCAGGGCTAGGCAGCCCCAGGCTAATGGACTGAGACTGTCTCAGCTGTCGTCCTGTTTGGGATTTGCATATCTAGCTTGACATCAGATGCCCTCTCTAAAACGACCCTCTGCATTTACCCGGACTTGGGACCGGCACACAAAAGCACTGGATTGTGCCCTCATGTGGCTGCATTACGTTTTGGATATGGCATGTTTCCAATTGTTTTTTATAACTTGATTTGACGTATTTTATAATAATTTTGTATGATATAATTAGAGTCAAATCATTTTTTTTACTTAATTTTTTATTAGTTTTTATCATATGAGAACAAAACACAACCAAAATCAAAACAGAGGTTGATTCTTGGTGCCTTGTGAGTCAATTTGTTGTAAAGTGTCCATTCTTTCCACTTTTTGTGTAATTGTGCCTCTTGCAGTCTCAGTCTGTATTTTATTGTTTCCGTTGAATAGACGTGGTTTACTGTTGATTAGGGTTGGGCGATGTCCCTTAAATTGGCAGTTGACGATGTTTGCTGTAAACCATCGGGATGGACGATGTTATCGTCGTGGGGGGGTGGTGGCTATTTTTAATTTTTTGGTCTTATATAATCGCTATTCGTTATTTTACTTCATTACTTTATTTATTTCATTTCTCAACTAATGACTCATCCACAATGATCCAGTATAAACTGAGGGAAGTGACTTTAAGAAAAAAATTTACAAACAAAATAGACACGAAGTAGTCCGCTCTCGCACTTAACTAGTCAAGTGGGCCGGTGGAGTGCGGACTTAAAGCTTTGTGTTTGAGGGGAAGGGGGGGGGTGCTTTTTTACATGAGCGATATGTGTGGGAGATTTAGGACCGAGATCCATCCCGCAGCTCTAGGGGAACGAGCTACCAAACTCAGAGCCGGGTCTAAAAGTGTGTGTCTGAGCACAGCTCGGATCGTCAGCACAGACACACAGCGGCTTTGGGGCTTTTCAAACCATTCAAACAATCACGTGGATTTGTGGTTCGAATCATGTCCTGACTAAATAAAGGCTGATGTTATTCCCCATGTTTACGTGCAGCCAAGATGCAGGTCGCAGCACCACCCAAAGCTAATGTTATTAGCCCGTGTTAGCATACTGCTAATCCTGGCTTCTTTCCGGCTCCGTTCTTTAACAGAAAAAGCACTGACCACACGGATTAAAATTAAAATGATGAACGAACAGGCGCTTCATAATACAGTGATCCCTTGCTATAACACGGTTTACCCTTCACTTTTTCGCTACTTTACGGATTTGCATTGTGCATTGTGTTCTGCATTCTGATTGGCTAAAAAGTCACTCCGCTTCTTCTCTACCTGTGCGTCAATAACGTTGCAGTTTAATATGTACACATACGTAAAACAGCTTGCAAAATTTACATTACGTACGTGCAAATCATCTTACAATTTCGAGTTTCTCTTAAACCCATAGAAAAAGAGCGACAAAAACTGCCAATCACTGTGTTCTTCTCCCGAACAAACACAGCTGCACCGCGGGCTTCAAAAGGAGAAAACCCTGCAGAGCGGAGTCAGGATGCAGCGGCTCAGTCTGAAGAACAGTGAAATACACCTGAGTCACTATTTGTCCCACTGTACTTTGTATATTTTTTTATAATCATTTTAAATTTACTCCCGTTTAATTCAATTACTCTCGGGTCGCAGTGGGCGGGGCTAATCTCCGTGATTTGAAGCCTTCTGTTCACATTGATGATTAAAATGATTATTTCACAGTACAGTACAGAAGTTATTTGTTGAAAAAACTTTTCTAAAGTAATTTTATTTGTGAAACAAATGCTTCACCCTGTAAAATGGTTTGTTCTTTCTTTTCAATGTATAATAGAGTTTTTAATTGTATAATACTTGTTAAAAAAATAGAGGTTCCTACTTTACGGATTTTGCCTAACACAGGTTCTTTTTGGAACGTAACCCCCGCGAAAAACAAAGGTTTACTGTAACCGTAACATTATTAAAAGCAGGTTTAGAAGATCGTCTCGTATATTACCGAGCTGACATATCAATGTATATAGCCGCTCGGCGGAACCTATATCCTCCTCCGATGTTTCAAACCCTACTGCGCATGTGGGAATGATTTATTCCGACCGAAAGTGTGAACCATGTGAAGGTTTGTTATATTCTGAAAACATTTTTCTGGGCCAATGTACACAGTTTCTGATTCTTTATAATTCGACCATTGATCTGATCAAGATATTCTGCACATGTAACCGCGGCTTATGGTGTCTACTATCCAGTGACGTGCGGTGAGGTTAATGGCTGGTGAGGCACTGACGTCATCAGTCAGATTTACAAACATATGAACCATACTGAGTAACTTATTCACCATTTGATTGACAACAGTTAACGTGTTTTGTTTAAAATATCATTTCAACATGTTTTTTTTTCATATACAAACTGCAGCATAGAAAAAAATCACAAACGTTATTATCGTCTTACCTTTACTTGTAAATAAAGTCCATACGCCGCTCCTTCTGAAGAAAATGACTTGCCGCTTGCTATCACTTCTTCTAGTATTTTTTAGCGTCATAATCTCAGGGCTCACTGGCGCCCCCTAACATGAGGCACGAGAACTGCTGGCCTCACCCAGCAGCTTTTTCGCCGGCGTTTAGCGCTCAGCACAAGAAACACGTCCCTCACATACAGTTATTTATAAAAACAAACACTGTACATCATATACATCTGCTAAATTATGCAAACTCAGCTCATATAGTACGAGTGATTGAACCGATATACAGAGAGACAGCAGTACCGTCTGACTACATAGGTATTGCGCAATCCAAGGTGAGGCTCAGCGGGCTGGTGCCTCATCGCACGTCAAATGCGGAAATTCAGCGATTTTGAAAAGAAAAAACACCCAAAAATGGTACAGTTAAATGGAAAATGACTGCAAAGCACAAATTACTGATTGAATATAATAAGTGAATTTATTTTTTCTCTTTTCTTCCCATAATGACAGGTGAGGCACAGCCTCACCTGCCTCTCCTGACTGCACGTCACTGCTACTATCAGCGTTGCAGGGGCGTGGCCTAACGATGCTGTCTCTCCATCGGGATGTCAGTCACAACCCTATTGTTGATGTCCATTGCTCCTTTGATGGGATCAACATAGTGCCCCAGTTCCTGGTTACTGTAATGTTTTTATGGCGGCTAGTGACAGAACTTTAAATAAGTATTTGTCACTTTGGTGGATTGAGTTTCCCGAGACATTGTAGAAATAAAACCGTTCTGATCCTAAAGAAATTGTATTTCCCAGCACTTTGTATGTTATACCACCCATCATCTTCCAAAATCCTGTTACATTCAGATACTTCTAAAACACATGTGAATGGTCTACATTTACTTCTCCACATTCACGCCAACAGCTCTGATTTGTTTTAAACGGTTTGTTCTTCAGTTTAGGTGTTATGAAAAATCTTTTAAGGTTCTTCCAGACAAACTCTCTCCATGTTCGGGATCCAGTGGTGGGATGCTGGTGTCTCCACATGTCTAACCAATCCTGCTCAGTTGTCTTTATGTTGAATTCATTTTCCAAGTTATCTTTTACTTTTAACGTTGTGTTTTTGTCATACTCAGTTAAACATTTGTATAGTGTACTAATCAATTTAGTATTACTGTCTGTATGTGCCTTGATCATTGTTTGAACGATCCCAGCCTCATCCCCAGAACAATCACTGTATTGTAGTCTTATAATAGTATCTCATTTGTTAATCTTTAAATAATCCTGTTTTTCAAGGTGAAATTGCTTTGCCAAGTTCTCCAAACTCTCCAGCTTTCAGACCTTCTTTTCTAACAAGCACCATGCTGTTATTCCTTTTGTCGTCCATATTTATAGGTATGATCATATTCTAATGGTTTAATTTGCCATTCAAATGCTACACATTTTTCATTTATTTCTAAAAAATTTTTAATGTTTATATTTTCAAAGTCTAATGTTATTTCCACACCTTGAAATTTCAGACTTTTCATCTTCCAGTTGAATTTCAAGTTGTTTCTTAGAAATTCAGAGGGGCAATAGTTGAATTTCAAAATTTAAGAATATTTATTTTACATCCAGATACATTTTCAAATGTGTCTAATAATAGCTGATAACTTTGTTTGAAATAAATCAGCTTTTTCTTTTATTTCTTCATCTAACGAGTAAATGCTTTGTTGTTGTATTTTTGTTGTTTTTTGACTTGTCCTGTCCAACAACTGAGCAAACAGATGAGAGCTGAAGGCCTCTAGTGTTGGACATATTTTACTTTTACAACAGGGGTTAGGAATCTTCTGTCTGAATAAACGCCTTTTGTAATCCAGGCCAAACTTTATTCATCTTAATCATGTTTTGATTGATTTTTTTTCCTCTGTGTTTTCTATTTGTTGATCTATTTATGTTGTATTTGTTTTTATGAACTGTTCAAGTTCTTTTCATTTTATAGTTTTTTTTTACAGTTTTTATTGCTATTTTACCTTAACCGTGTTGTTTTTACTGTTAGTTTTCATCTAATTACTGCTTAAGGAGTATCCCATACCGCTCCATTATCATTCTCCTCCAAATATTGCTTTATATCAGTGTCTTTTCTAATTGCTTTATTATTCAACATCCTAACATTCAGTCTCCATGTGGCTTGTTTCTTCCGATTTGATATATTTATTTACATGTAGAATATTATGGTCAGACACATCTGCACACTCCTAATTCTTCTGTGCATTGAAAGGTGTTTTTATTGGGGGGAAACCGGAGCATCCCGGAAAAAAACCCTAACAAAGTGTGTGAGTCTGGGTCAGGGGGACTTATGGTAAAGCAAAAAAAGAAAAGGAAAATAAAGCTTAAATCTGCAGAAACTTTGCAGGAGGCGTGGAGATTATGAGTAGAATGTTTCTCAGCTTTCTTTCTTTCACTTGTGTGTCTTTGGTAAAATATTTTTTTGTTGTGCAGCTCATGCAGGGGGAAACCGGAGCATCCCGGAGAAAACCCCTAAAAAATTGTGTGTTTGTGGGGGGGGTCTGTAAACACAGCTTTATTTATACAAAAGCTCTTTTTAGGTGTCAAGGGCTTTACAGTAAAAAAAACCACAAAATACAAAAATAAAGGAAAACCAACCCCTTTGACCCCCACCATACACACATGCATAAAAATGACTATAAATAAATAAATAAAAATAATCAATAAATAATGAATAAATAATACATAAATTGAAAGAATTGAAGGCTTTGGGATCTCATTCCAGGAGCAGCTCAGCCACAGATCATCGCCATGGCGCCCACCCACAGCGGACAGACACAGTGTCCACCTCACAGCCGACATTGCCCCCCAGCCGCCCCAGCAAGGGCGAGCACCGCGGCAACAACCCCAGACCAAACCACCAAGCCCTGATAAAAAAGATCCCCATATGAAACTTTAGACAGCTAATAAAGACGGTGAGAATAGATACATGACATCTATTTAAGACTTTTAGACCATTTTTTTTTTTTGCCCTTAAATTCCTCGTGTGTGTTCAGTAATGTCTATCAATCATAACGTTTGTGGAAAAAGGACTAAAACCTTCATCTAGAAGATCCACATAAACGTTTTGAAAGCATGACGTTGATCATGTCAAAGTCTTTTGTTCCTCATTGACCTTAGTTTCTTCAGGTCCAACATCCACCTTTCCCACTTCGGGCTTTTTTAAGATTGGATCGTCCTTTATGTTCTGAACCTCCTCCAGCAGTTTTTAACTGTCCGAGGATTTTCTTTTTTCCTTTATTCCTTGCTGTTTTCCTTCTGAACAATTCCACATAATCTACCTTGTGTTCAGGCTTGCGGCTGGACATCTCTTCTTGTGGCCTCGTGGTGTCTTGCTGAGCAACATTTTCCTCATATTTAGCAGACACGTCCATCTGATTGACAGCACTTGTGCCTTTGCATTTTTCATAGAGGAAGATGATTCCATGTAAGCTAATGTCAGCCAGACTGGTCTCATCTCCGACAGAGATCCGACTGTCGTTTGCTTTCAGAATGACACCATCTTTGACAACGTAGGTGTAAAAGTGATTGCTTCTGTGGCAAATGACAGAGGACAGGTTGAATAGTTCCTTCTTGCCATTAATAGGAACATAGATGGAACTATCTGGTCTGACTTTTTCCCTGACTGCAGACTGTCTTGGCACATACAAAGGAAATATGTCACAGTCCCCAAAAGAGATTCCCGTTTCTACATTTGATGAGCAAAACTGACACTTTATGTTGGAGCAGATATTTTCAGCGTTGCTGCCAAGAAGTGAGGCGATGGAATCTGTGTTTCCTGGTTGCGGTGGAAGGAAGAACATGTTCCCCAAATCATTGAACCCACATGAGATGTTCTGGCACTTGTGACATCTACTTTCCTGGTGCATGTGGAGATTTGCTTGGACTCCACAGTCTTTCAGCCAGCACAACAAAGGATTGATGAAGTCAGCAATGTCATTTTGTTTTCCGAATTCTAAATCTGGTATGACATGAGCTAACTCCAGTAAAGCTATTGCCACTTCAGATTCAGAAAAGAACGCTCCTGGGGTTTGGACTGCATTCAGCAGCAATTGAGATGTGGCTGGGATGGCTGATATGGCAGCCATGACTTCTGGGTCCAGGGATTGAACGGCATCCCTCACAGTGTTCATATTGATTATAGCTTGGAAGGTGGCGTTCAACCAACAGTTGTTGAAGTCGTTAGAAAACCTGCAGAAGTCCTTTGTTAAGTTGTGACTATTAACTGTTGAAGATTCCACAAAGCCATTGTTTGCAGTTTGTTTGGGTGCTGCACTTGTCATTCCCACTTTTGTGTTAATCTTGTGTTGTTCGTAATTGTTTGTCCTAAAGGGTGTAGATGTCATGGGCTGTTCCGTGGAGGACGGCCTAATTGGTCTTAAGAAGAACATTTTCTTTCTCCTTTTAAGGATTTGGGACTTCATCATGACACTACGTTTGACTAGTTTTCTTGCTGTCCTGAGCAGAAATCTTTGCATTGCAAAACTTTTCACAAACATCTTTCAGGTATTTCTTTCCAGATGTCTCTGTCCAGATCCACGCTAAGATGTCTTAAAGAACAAATTTAGGTCTATTTATACCTTTTTCCAGATGATGTCAAATGACATCATTTATGACCTCAAATGACATCAGTCTATATTCTAAAGGTCAACAATGCACAGCCTCATCATTGATGACATCACCATTGATGACATCACCATTGGTGACATCACATTTGATGATATCACCATTGATGACATCAGTGGTGCGGCTGGGGGGGGATGTCTGGCTATGTTTTTAGAAATTATTTATTTATTTGTTTATATATTTTTTTTTACAAAAAGTCTTTATTTCCAATAATGTTTAATAATAATAAAATTTTAAAGGGCTCTTGTATGGAAGAGGGGGCAGTGTTTGGCAGAAGATGTTCGATTTCATTAATGATCAAATAGATTCTTGTTTTGTTTTAGTCTGGAAAGATGTCTATTATCAAAGATGTCTAATGTGATAAAATGACGATTTATCGTATTTTGGGCAGATACTCGCTGCAGTGTTTTACAGGTAAATACCCTAGGGCGGTTCAGTCAATTAACTCACCTGCTCAGCGTCCTATTTAAGCCCAGGTGCGCAGTTCATTCTTTCTTACCTTCAGCGCTCATTCTTCACCTGTCTCAGTGCCCACGGGTCTCCTTCTCTTTCGGCGTCTTGCTGTGTTTCCCCCCGTCCTTCGGATGGATGATCCCCATTTTTCTGATGTGGGGTCTTTGTTTCGCCGCATCTGCTATCCTTTTGCGACGATCAGCGGGCGGCTGACGGCGCACAGCGCGTTTGTTTCGCCGCGGTCGCGTGCATCTGCAGGGGGTGTGCTTTCCGCGATGTTTGGGTTGTCCGTGGCCCCCGATCAGGAGCAGTCCGGGTCTTCTTGTCTGCCGTGGTCAGCCGAATTTCTACGGTGAGCGGCATGCAGTTCTTTTCCCGTGTAGTTTTCTAAGGCTGCGTTCTTGCTTCCTGTTTACTCCTGTGACGTCACGCCCTTAAGGACCCTGGGAATTGTACTTTTGTCTCCTGGTCCTTCATTATGCACTTCTGATTCCTTTTCTGCTGCGTCGTCCTGTTGTTGTTTCAGGGGTTGTGGGGTCTTTTCTGTGGTTGTGAAGGCTGGCGGTCCTCGTTTGGACAGGTTTCTTATGCTGGCCGAAATTTTTTGTAGCTTTTATCATTTTTTTTTTCTGTTGCTGTTTTGTTCTTTGGGAGCTGAGTGTGAATCTTGACTATCTTTAATTCGATGCTGGCTTTATTATTATGGCGGTTCTTCTGTTTATTTTCTTTGTTGTTGTAGCTGGTGGTTAGTCAGAATGTGAATCAGCGTCTCTTGGACCAGTCTCTGCTCTGTGGACATTTTCCCCATGATTGGTCTCTCTTATGCAGCGTCTATGGCAAGAGAGCGGTGGCAGACTGGAGGAATCTTGAGGAGGAATTTCCTTGAGGGAGAACAGCGGCGTAGGCGAGGCTTGAACCATGGCGAGGAGAGGCGGCTGACTGGAGGTTTCTTGAGGTGGCGTAGGCGAGGCTTGAACCAAGGCGAGGAGAGCCGGCTGGCGGGAGGTTTCTTGAGGCGGATTGACAGCAGCGTAGGAGGACAGCGACCAGGTGAGGATCCAACAGGTTTTAGTCCTGAAGCAGAGCGAGAGAAAACCATGAGCATGAGGCAACAAGACGTGAGTCAAAAACATGAGCTGACCAGACTATGCACCATAGGAGGAACAACGAACTGGCACCGGCTGATGATCAGGGAGGAGCTTATGTAGGCAGGTGCAGATGAGGTAAGTGGATCCAGCTGGTCGTGTCCAAAACGAGAAGGAGGGAGGGGAGGGGGGAGTAACAGCCAGGACATGACAAGAAGCCCTGTACTGGATATTTGTAGGCGATGGGTCCCCTTCATTTTGCGAGTAAATGATGATTTCTTGGTGGCCAACTTTCCTCTGTATCCCTGGTCTTTTGAATCTCAGTGGAAAAAACTTTATTTTCGAATCTGGGTTTCCACGTTGTCTATACTGTATGGTCCTCCACCCGTCCGGATTTATTTTTCTTCTATGGATCTGGGTGGTTAATTGATGCTTGTCTCTCCCCATTATGTCATCTCTAGCTTTTGTGCAGCATGTCGTTTATTCAATTTTTGGTTGAATATGATTTGTCAATGATTGGGCCACCTGACATTTGCTGTGGCTTTGGTCCTATGGTCATCCGTTCATCTTGTGTCCTTGTTCTGGGTAGTTCGATCCTGGGCCCCGTATTCCTGTTCTGGATTTTCGTGTTTTGAGTTTGATCTTTCCCTCTCTATGCTTGGAGTGGTTTTGTGATGACTGTCGTGTCTTCAGGCTCCCTACACTTGTTCTTCTGAGTCTGCGCCTTCTGGTTTGGGGGAAAAGGATTTAAGAAGAGTGGTTTGTGTTTGTCCGGCCGCCAGAATCCATAGCTCTGATGGTTTTTAAGGGGTCGTCCGGTTATTTAATCCTTGGAGATTTTATTAAGGCTGTTTCAATAGTGAATGATAGTATTGTGTCATCGGTTGACTTGGTTAATGTTTAAATAACACCTTGAGCAATTTCTACCCTGACCATAGTAAATATATCACTTGCGCTCTCAAGCTTAGTTCAAGAGTTAAATCTTGTGTCCAAAAGTCAGTCTTGTTCTATCTGCTTTGTTTAAGCAGATGACACTCTGCTAGATGCTTCCCCATTTAGAGGCTTGTTATACTCCGCCTCTAAATGCTTAAGGTTCAGTCTAGCAAAAATACTATCAAAACCTATGATCCCTCATGGCTCTGAAGTTCTGAAATGAAATAGATACATTGTACATTGAAGCTTCAAAAGGAATTCGATCTAGAGCAAAATGGCTAGGAAATGTAGAAAAAAATACCAGCTTTTTTTTTGCTTTAGAAAAACGAAATTATAAAAGAAATACAATTACAAAGTTGAAAATTGATAAAAATATTTGTACTGACCCAACAGAAATTGCAAGCCATGTAAGAAGATTCTATGAAGAATTGTACATTTCCAAATTTAAAAAAAAGAAACTTTTTAGGTAACCTAAAAGAACACATCCCTATCATGAACTTATTTTTAAAGCATAATTCCATGTTTTAAATAAGTATTTGACCCTGTTTATACAGACCAGGTTTTTCCATCGGGACGTATCCTCTTCCCATCTGCTGATGGCGAGCTAACGGAGCCCACCTGGACCAAAAGCAAACTGTTCCTACTAACGCGGTAGGATACAATTACATGAACCCTCCAACAATAACTTTACCGGCATTAACCAAGCACCAATAATTGGACCTAATTCATCTGACTTCAAAAACTCATTCTGAAGCACCCAAAAAGGGTGAACTTATTGGACATTGGACTAAAAGAAAAAAATATATATTGTAACGATCTGGCCAGACCTTCACTTTAGCGGGGTAGCGAAAACCAAACTGCTCATGAAAAGGTTTCTTTTGGAGAGCTGTCCGAGCCCCATACACCACACGACCCCGGACAGTCTCAAGCAGAAATAAACAGGAGGAGAGGCAATATTCCCTTTTTAGCATTAGCCCGTTTATTCCAGCATGGAAGGTTACTTCAGTGCACAACCCTCTGACTCAAGGTTACACCGTAAAGCTCCCCACTTCCCATGAGCCTTTGGGGCTGAAAGCAGGGCCAACCCCCAGGTCTCTACACTGCCCCCACCTAAGAGGGTTAGTGTCCCCACGACCCTCACATAACTGCAGAACTGAACAACACAAACAGCAAAACACAGGAACACACTGGCTGAAGACTCCTTCGCACAATCCTGGGTTCCAATCACCACCGCGTACAGTCCTCCTCTTAACTGGCCGGGTTAGCCCATCTGTCACTGACACAGTCCCATTCCAGTATGTGCCCAGCCAGGAGAATCAGTCCCCGTCTCCGTGGAAACACCGCCATCAAGGTGCACATCACCATGGGTGAGCAGACTCTCTTCAAGCGAAAAGCTGCACATCAGCAGCGTAGGTCCCCAAGCATCCCAGGCGTTCGTGGTCGTCGCTACGGCGATGAGACTCCAGCTGCTGATGGATCCGTTTCGTCGAACCCTGCTCCCCAAAGCGAAGCTCTGCTGTCCGCGCTGACAGGACTCGCAGCTCCGCAGGTGGGAGGTCCAGCAGTGTAGCGCCCTCTAACGTTAGGCCTGGGTGTGCGAGAAGTCCCCTTCGGCATCCAGCCCAAATGCCCGGTCGCCAGGTTGACCTGAGCCAGGTGTGGTTCCAGCGGTGTGAAGCCATTGTGTCATGAGAGTTCAGCTGGGCTGCGCACCATCATTACAGTCTGGTCCGGATGGTCTAGCGCTGGGGTCGGGCAGGGCCAGGCTGCAGGTGACAGTGGGTGCTACATCCATCAGAGAGTTAATGTCACCCTTTCTCCTCCCTCCTTCCGAACTGCCTCCAGGATGGTGTCATTCTCAGTGGCGTAGCTTTCCATGGTGTGGCCCTCTGTGTTGTAGCAGCGGCTTAGCATCCCACTTCTGACACCGATGTAACGATCTGGCCGGACCTTCACTTTAGCGGGGTAGTGAAAACCAAACTGCTCATGAAAAGGTTTCTTTTGGAGAGCTGTCCGTGCCCCATACACTGCACGACGCCGGACAGTTTCAAGCAGAAATAAACAGGAGGAGAGGCAATATTCCCTTTTTAGCATTGGCCCGTTTATTCCAGCACTCACAAACAGCCAAACAACATGGAGGGTCACTTCAGTGCACAACTCTCTGACTCAAGGTTTCACCCTAAAGCTCCCCACTTCCCATGAGCCTTTGGGACTGAAGGCAGGGCCAAACCCCAGGTTGCTACAATAGTGTGACCAATGGGGATTTGGTTCGGGGGCGTGATAAAGTATATAAGGAGAACAGGTATGTGTGTGTGGGATGTAACACTTGGCCGTTTCCGGTTTTGCAGTGTGTCGTGTCGTGGGGTTGCTGTTTATGGTATGTGTTTGTTTTCACATTCATATATTCATTGCTTTGGTATGGCAAAATAAAAATAAAAGGGCTTGAACCTTTCTATTGTCTTCGCTCTTGTTTCTGCCGTCGTGGCATGCACCTGCGAAGGAACCGGCTACATTTGGCGCTGTGAGCAGGATTGTTGTGTTGCGGAGCGGAGGCGGCCGGAGTCTGACACGTAAACCAAAGCACTGGCTGGATCAGGTGTTTGGTGACTGACGTCATCAAGGGATTCCAGGGATTCCCTTTGCCACTGTCGTCATGGAGGAGCTGCGAGCGGAACTGCAGGCCTTGAAGGACCGGATAGCTGTGGACAAAGCGACCATGGATGCCTTGCGGAACATGAATGAATGTTGGCTGAGAGGCTGCGGGAGCAGGAAGCTTCACCTGCTGGGTCTGGTTCGGCGGCGGCGTCCCAATTGGACGGAGCAGCAGGTGGTTCGTCATCAACTGGGGCGAAGGACTGTGTCATTTAACCCCCGAAGGAGAAGAAATGCCGTTCTTTTTCCGGGGGTTCATGTGCGGACTTTTACGAGTGGCTGGATGAGATCAACTCGGTGTTAAGTTTCCGTCATTTTCAGCAGAGCGAGAAAGCGATGTATATATATGACCATCTTGGGGGCGAGGCCAAGCAGGAAATAAAATACCGGTCTTCTGCAGAAAAGGCCGACCCGGATTGTCTGCTGGCGATATTAAAAGAAATTTACGGACAGCCTTCCTTGTTGACTCGCCTGCAGAAACTTTTCTTTGACAGAAAACAACGTGACGGGGAAACGATCTGTGAGTACTCACACGCGCTCATGGCAATCATTGATGAAATCAACCGCTGTGAAGTAAATTACACTTGGAGTAGTGATTTTGCCTTGCGGGATCAGTTTGCTGAGGATATGCGGGATTCGGTTCTGAGACGGGAGTTAAAGCGCATCATCCGCCAGGATTCTGCCATCTTGTTTTTCAAGCTACGAAAGGAAGCTTTGCTGTGGGAGGATGGGGACGTGACTGCGTCTTACAGCCGACGTAGAGCTGATGTGTGTCAGGTTGAGGGGGAAAAGGAGGTCCAGAACGTAAACATGGTTACAGCTAAGCCGGTTGTGGATACAAATGCAGAAATGATCAGCCTTATGAAGCAACAACAGCAACAAATTACTGACTTAGCTAAGACGGTGTCAGATTTGTCATTAGAGATCGGACCTACAGCTGGTCGGGGGGCCCAACCACGGTTTGACTCGAAAGGTAAACCCATCTGCTTTAGGTGTCACAGGGCGGGGCATATTGCTCGTCAGTGTAGACTGGGGAGCACCGGGAAATAAGACAGTTTTTGGATCACGTAACGCTTTTGGTCGTGGCAACTCGGGCATTGTTGGCGAGCAACAGGGAAACTCTCTGCCCCTGTGGTGATGAGCCCAACTACAGGAGGGGACGTGATGGGCTCTGAATCAAAGAAATCTGACGCACTCGAGGTTGAATGTCTAATTGGAGTTTGTCCCACTGTCGATGTTTTAATTGGTGATGTACGGGTGAAATGTCTTTTGGACACGGGTTCAAATGTGTCAACAGTCACGGAGTCATTTTTCAATAAACATTTCCGTCCGTCTTTGAAAAATTGTGAATGGCTTTCACTCTCTGCCGCAAATGGTTTAACTATACCTTAGTTGGGCTATTTTGAAAGAGATGTTCATGCATTTGGTGTCACCATAAAGGGTAGAGGGATCCTTGTGGTCAAAGATCCAGAGACTAACCTTATGAAGCAACGTAAAAACACTGTCCCCTGCATTTTGGGGATGAACGTGATTAAATGTTTTTATGAGAGTGAAGGCCATGGTTATGAAACACGCAGTCATTCGGTCCCTGATGCATGGAAAAATGCCTTCAGAGTTTGCCAGTCTCAACAGGTTGGTTCAACGAACACTTATGTTTACTCCACTGTTCCTTTTACTTGTCCAGCTGGTGTACTGTGTTTTGTTCCAGCAATTTTACAATTTGGCCACTCCTCCTCAGATGCTTTTGCTCTTGTGGAGGCACTTAGCGCGGAAGAAGGGGGATTGCCAGGGGAACTGCTTGTTTCCAAGGCTTTAGTCCCTATAGACAATGGCCATGTGGCGATCCCAGTGCTTAATGTTGAATGTTCAGATGTGGAGCTTCTGCCTCAAAGCCGACTCTGCTCATTACATTGTGTGGATGTTTTGCCACTGGGTACAACTGGCATTAGCTTTGAACGTGTTAGTCCAGGAGAGGAAAGCGTTGTGGTACCGGAGCATGTGGATGTGAGGACTGAACAGCTGACTGCAGGATCAGAAGTGGGCAATCTTGACCTAAAGGGACTTACCGTGGAACAGACCAGAAAGGTTAGGGAGCTTTTGAAAAAACGTGAGGATGTTTTTGCAAAATCAGAGTTAGATCTGGGATTCACTAACCTTATAGAGCATGAAATCCCTGTTCTGAATGATGCCCCCACAGCGTTACAGACTGATTCCCCCTAGTCAGTATGAAGAAGTCAAAGCACACATTACTCAGTTGTTGCAACAGGGCATCATCAGCGAGAGCAGTAGCCCGTATTCTTCTCCTCTCGTTATAGTGCACAAGAAAGACGGTTCACTTCGGCTTTGTGTTGACTACCGTCAACTAAATGCAAATGCACGAAAGGATGCTCTTCCTCTTCCGTGGATTGATGAGTCTTTGGATGCTCTTCATGGGGCAAAATGGTTTTCTACCCTCGATTTAGCTAGTGGGTACCACCAAGTGGGAATGGCTGAAAAGGATCGCTGCAAAACAGCCTTTTGATCTATTTGAGTTTACACGCATGCCATTTGGGTTGTGTAACGCTCCTGGGACCTTTCAGCGATTAATGGAGTGATTATTCGGTGATCAGAGGTATCAGTCCCTTCTGTTATATTTGGATGATATAATCATCTTCTCCTCTACGCAACATCTAGAGCGTCTGGATCTGGTGTTTTCCTGTCTAAAACAGTACAATCTTAAAGTCAGACTACATAAGTGTTCCTTTTTGAAATCTGAAGTGGCATACCTTGGACATTTTGTTTCAGCTGCCGGGGTAGCTACAGATCCTGACAAAATTAAAGCTGTTGTAGAATGGAAGAGGCCAAGCTGCTTAAAAGAATTAAAATCCTTTTTAGGCTTTGCAAGTTTTTACAGGAGATTCGTAAAGAATTTTGCCAAGATGGCAGCACCTCTCCATGCCTAGGCCTCATTGCCATCTACAAGCAGGGGTGGTCGGCCCACAAATGGGTTTCGGCAATTATGGGGTTACGTATGTGAGGAGGCTTTTCAATGTTTGAAAAAGAAACTCACTTCGGCACCCGTTCTTGCATATGCTGATTTCTGCAAGCCTTTTATTCTGGAAATAGATGCGAGTCACCAAGGACTCGGGGCTGTTTTATCACAAGATGTGGAAGGACAACTCCGACCCGTGGCTTTTGCCAGTAGGGGTCTTAGATCTTCAGAACGGAATATGGAGAACTACAGTGCCATGAAACTAGAGTTGTTGGGCTTGAAATGGGCAGTTACTGAAAAATTCTGAGATTATTTGTTTGGTAACAAGTTCACAATCCTGACTGATAACAACCCTCTTTGTCATTTAAACAGTGCAAAACTCTGTGCCGTGGAGCAACGATGGGTTTCTGAGCTGGCCCGGTTTGATTTTCAGATCTCCTACCGGCCTGGCAGGCAGAACACAGGTGCCGATGCTCTTTCTCGGCAGTATGTGGGGCAACAGGAGGTACATACAGGTTCAGTCGGTGTGCCTAACACTAGCTCCACTACCAGTTTTCCCACTTTGCACGATGAGGCCCTGGTGAAGTTGCAGTCTGGTGTTGGTCTGATCTCTACCTTTAGGAGGTTTTGGGATCGGGGTGTGGGGCCAAGCCAGACAGCAGACAGAGAGGCATCAATTATGTCCCAGGGCAGTAGAGCTGTTAAGACAATGGAAGCGGATTGTTGGTCCGTTGTCGGGCTTACTGGCCTGGGATGAACAGAGACGTGGAGGCTTTTTGCAAGACTTGTGAGCGGTGCATTGTTTCTAAGAACCCTCACCCGCAGGTAGTTGCACCTCAAGGACATTTGCTGGCTTACCGGCCATTGGAGGTTGTGGCTATGGACTTCACAGTGTTGGAGCCCTCATCAGACCGGCGTGAGAATGTCCTTATCATGACTGATGTCTTCTCCAAGTTTACTGTTTTACCCATGATCAGCGTGCAGTAACTGTTGTTAAGGCCCTGGTAAAGCGCTGGATCCAGCCCTATGGTGTCCCCTCTAGGATACACTCTGACCAGGGTAGGTGTTTCAAAGCAGATGTGGTACAGGGTTTATGTAAAGTATACGGGATCAGGAAAAGTCGAACGACCCCCTATCATGCTCAGGGAAACGGTTTAACAGGACCCTACATGACCTGTTGAGAACAACTCATCCACATCAGAAGAGATGATGGGTTGAATACCTTCCTGAGCTGCTGTATGTGTATAGCACCACCGAACACCATAGCACAGGTTACTCACCATATTTCCTGATGTTTGGGACCAAGCGGCCGAAGCTCGTTCTGCTTATGCAGGCCATGTAGGGGGTGATGTATCCCTGCTGCCGGGCCAACTGGTGTACGTAAGAAACAGGCGGTTTCCCGGAAGGCATAAAATTCAGGATGTATGGCTTCCTGTTCCTCATTAATTGTTGGAGCGTCTGGGTGGGGATTTGCCTGTGTACTCGGTTACGCCTGTTGACTCCTCTGGGCCAATCCGCAACGGATAGTGGCTTTGGTAGCAGAGGTGGATGGTGAGTTAGATGCCAATGGGGAGGCTGATGACTCAGTGATTGGTGTCCTTGTGCCATCACTGGGCCCAGTGATGTGCCATCACTGGGTCCAGTCTTGAGGTTCAGGGGCCTGGTTCTTGTAGGGGTGGGGCTGAAGCTTCAGCTACTTCTCTTGACACTTCCGCAACGTGTGTGCCAGTTCCCACAGTGCTTCCCTCAGCATGTTGGGTTGAAGGGGGAGCAGATGACACACAGTTGGCACCCATAGTGTCTGGGCCTGTAGGGCCTCGCCGGACAACTCGTTCCACTGCAGGGTTACACTCTAACCCTTTTCGTTTGCCCAGGTCGGTGTTACCATCTGATGGCAGATCAGTGGGGGCACTGATCTTTTATTGGGGGAGCATAAGTGGGACCATTGGGGATTTGGTTCGGGGGCGTGATACAGTATATAAGGAGAACAGGTGTGTGTGTGGGATGTAACACTTGGCCGTTTCCGGTTTTGCGGTGTGTCATGTCGTGGGGTTGCTGTTTATGGTATGTGTTTGTTTTCACATTCATATATTTAGTGTGTTTAATGTTTCACCTGTTTCTTCTTATTTATGTAGTGATGATTAAAAACTATACAGTGAGATTACACAAAGATACTTTTGTATTAACATATGACACATTTTATTACAAAGACAGAAAGCAGCAACCATCGTATGTCATGCTCTGCTGTAAACCGTGCAATAGGGGGAGCATTTAAGGTATTGCTGGCTCCGTACGAAGCGCGTGCCTCTGACAAAACACTTTTCTTAATGAGCTCGTATTTATAGGGCGAGAACTGCAGAGCTGATAGCAGGAGGAAAAACGTGGGGCGGCTTTAATAAACACTCCGGTCTTCTGCTGGGGACATGATGTGCCGCGGAGCAGAAAACGATTTTTGATGACAGTTTGCGCTCAGTGAATTTAAACACACGTCTGCAGTGATGTATGTATCAGAGGATGTCCGATTGGCCAATCTGCATGTCAATCAAGTCCCGTACTTCTCGATACGGATTTTGATTGGCTGGTGGATTTTTAAGAAGTACTTTTTTTTTATCTTCTCTGTCCCGCGATCTACTCCCATGTCCTTGAAGATCGACCGGTCTATCGCGATAGACGTAAGAGCACCCCTTTTCTACATCAAATCAGCTGAAGGAGTCCTGTGTGATTTTGCATCTCCACATTTCCTCCCTGAGACAAAACTGGCCAGTCTAATGTATACTTTAATCAAAAGTGTTACATGTAAAATTATGGCGAGCTAGCTAGGAGGAATTGTTGAGTGTTAAATCATTTTAAACCCTTCAAACCTGTTGCATATACTTTGAATCAAGGATGTTTTTCTTAGCTGTGGGGTCAAAATACCAAATGCTGTTCTTGTTGAAGGGGTTACAATGACTGAAGAAAATGAAGAAGTATTAGACTTCTTGAAACAGTATTGTAAAATTAATCAGGTTAAAGTTATTTCTGACTCTAATGACACACTTGTAGTGGAGTACTGCTCAGGTGCAGCTGTGGAGGCTTTACGCCCTAAATTACCATGTAATTTAGTTTCTGAAGATCATGTTTCCTCGGTCTGCATTTTTGATTTATCAGCAAACCGTTCAGCGCGTCTTGCTAAAACCAAAATCAGAACTCCAGGACCTTGCACGTTTAACTGGAATGCATTACGCACAAGTCCTGGCAGCTACAATGACTACACGCTACAATGATTAGTCACTCTTTGGAAGCACTTCAGCCTCTTTCACAGGTGAAAGAGCGACCTTCAAGTCCATGTTTTCCTAGTCCATCATTGGGAGTGCCACCATCGGATGTTGGAGCTTCAAACCTACACATCCCAGGGCCTGAACCATCTCAAACTCCAAAGTCTGCATCTCAATCAATCCCTCGCCTGTCTAAATTTGGTCCAGACTTTCATCCACCTGAGGTGCAGCAGTAGGTACTAGAGCATATTGTCAAAAGTGAAGACGTTACACACCAGCAAAGACTCAAACCATTTTCAGGAAGATTATGAAACCTGGAGGTCTGGAGTGGATCTGCTGTTGAAGGACCCTGCTGTTTCTGATCTCCAGCGCTCAAGGAGGATCGTTGACAGTCTACTACCACCAGCTGCTGACATAATTATACATCTCAGCTCTGATACATTGCCTGCTGTTTATCTGGAACCTCTTGACTCTGCTTATGCTACAGTGCAAGACAGAGATGGACTTTTCACTAAGTTCATGGACACCTTTCAGGACACTGGCGAAAAGCCCTCGACTTACCTGCAGCGTCTTCAGGTTTCACTCAACTCTGCTGTGAAGAGAGGAGGAGCCACAGAGGATGACATACCACGCCATCTTCTTAATCAGTTCTGCAGAGGATGCTGGGACGACAATTTAACCACAGGACTTCAACTCAAACAGAAAAAAACACACCCACCGACTTTTGCAGAATTACTACTACTTGTACGCACAGAAGAAGACAGAAAAGCAGCCAAAGCTCAACGAATGAAGCAAAATCTAGGTGTAACCAAGCAAAAAGTTTCAACTCATGCACAGTTTGCTCAAAACACAGAAGAAAAAGGAGCTGTAGCCAAATTAACTAACATCACTCAACAACTGGCATGTCAACTAGCTGATGTTCATCGACAACTTGCAACACCAACAGCCAGCCAGTCTACCTCTTCGGTAAGACCGAAAATGCATATAGTCACCACACAACCAAAAAAGCCTGATAACCAGCAGTTTCAAAGAACCACGTCCCACCCTAAACCAGGCTATTGCTTTAGATGTGGTGAAGATGGACATATCAGGCCACAATGTGAAAATAAGCCAAACTCAGCACCTATGACAAAGAAGAAGAAACTGTTTGCACAAAAAAAGTCATTTCCATTGACAACAGTTAAACTAATGTCGGTGCCTGTTGAGTAACGAACCGGGACCCAAGACCAACCTTGTCCCAAGTCGAAGAAAACCATCCAGTGTGCAGTTCAATCCACCGTAAAGAGCAGTTTACTTCCAAAATGTCTCAGTTGACGTCACTGACGTACGACTCGCATTTACTTGGGAATATCCGATTTGTCTGCTTACATGGCACACGCAAATGCACATATCCGATTCGTTTCCGATTTATTTCCACATATGAGACAGGCCTGTATCCGATCTGAGAAAAACGGAATCCATGCGCTTTTGTCCTGCTTACACGTTCACCGGTCATATCCGATCTGTGCCACATGAGAGGGAAAAATCGGAATTGGGTCACTTGAACCATGCAGTGTAAATGCGGCCATAGATTTTGGTTGCACTGACAAAGTCAAACATCACATCAAACTGCATGACAAGACCCCCTTCAAGCATCGCTCTCGTCCAATCCATCCACAAGATCTGGAAGCGGTTCGGAAACATCTACAGGATCTTTTTGAAGCAGGAGTCATCAGGGAGTTGGAGTCATCATTCTCCTCTCCCATAGTTGTGGTCCAGAAGAAGAATGGTGACGTAAGGCTGTGTATCGATTACAAGAAACTAAATCTTCAGACAATTAAAAACACATAAGCTTTGCCAAATCTGGAAGAGTCATTTGCAGCTTTGAGTGGTTCAAAATGGTTCAGTGTGTTGGATTTGAAATCTGGTTATTATCAGATTGAAATGAATGAAGAAGACAAAGAGAAAACTGCATTTGTCAACCCCCTAGGGTTCTGGGAGTGGAATCGCATGCCCCAAGGAGTAACCAATGCTCCTAGTACATTCCAGAGGTTAATGGAAAAATGCATGGGGGATTGGCATCTCAATGAAGTTATTGTCTTTATTGATGACATTATAGTTTTCTCACCCACATTAGAAGAGCATGAAACCCGGTTACTCAAAGTTTTGTACAGATTAAGAGAGCATCGTTTGAAATTGTCCCCAGACAAATGTAAATTCTTCCAAATCAGCGTTCATTACCTTGGCCACGTAGTATTTGAAAAAGGCGTAGAAACCAATCCAGAGAAGATCTCTGCATTAAAATCCTGGCCAGTTCCTCAGAACTTGAAAGAACTAAGATCTTTCCTTGGATTTGCCGGTTACTACTGACGGTTCATTAAGGATTACGCCACTATTGCAAAACAGCTGAAACAACTTACCCGAGGTTATCCACCAGTTCGTCGGTCCACCAAAGTAAAAAACTTACCTGGGAGATATCTGGACCCGAGGAACTCCTTTGGTGAGAGATGGACCGTAGACTGCCAAAATGCTTTTTCGGCTATAATCAATAAGCTAACTTCTGCACCTGTTCTTGCATTTGCCAACCCTAAATTGCCTTATATCCTGCATGTAGATGCAAGCACAACAGGGTTGGGAGCAGTTTTGTATCAAGAACAGGAGAACCAACTACGAGTCATAGCCTATGCCAGCCGAGGCCTATCCCAGAGTGAGTCGAGATATCCAGCTCACAAACTGGAATTCTTGGCATTGAAGTGGAGTGTGACGGAAAAATTTCATGATTTCCTCTATGGTACCAGCTTTACAGTTGTTACGGACAGCCACCCCATTACATACATCTTGACATCAGCAAAATTGGATGCTACAAGTCACCTCTGGTTAGCTGCCCTTTTCACATATTCTTTCAAGCGGCAGTACCGTGCTGGCTGTCACAATACAGATGCTGATGCCCTCTCGAGATACCCTTGCAGGGATGAGCCAGAAGAAGACTACCCCTGTAAGGAGCGGGAGTTGGTACACCGTTTGACAAAGCAGTTGAGCGGAACTACTGAAGAGATCTCCTTTGATGTAGTGGATGCCATTTGTAACAACTGCCTTGCGAGAACCAGTCTCCAGCCAAACCTTTTGCACTCCAGCATAGCATTGGTTGAATCCCTTTCTGTCACTGCTCATGCCATTCCAGACGATTTTGATGAAAACAGTAATGGCCTTCCACTCATCCCTTCAATGTCTCATGACGACTTAAGAGCAGAGAAGCAGGCTGACTCTGCCATCAGTGAAGTTGTTCATCAACTCAACACTGGTGGAAAAGTTCCCCCCAGGGTCAGAGAGGAGCTGCCAGAGTTGCCCCTACTGCTACGAGAGTGGAACCGGCTGGAATTGGAAGACGGAGTGTTATATAGAAAATGACAAAAGGAGGGTCCTGTTGTGCTCCAATTAGTTCTTCCCCCAGGGCTGCGGCCAATTGTCCTTAAAGCCCTTCACAATGTCATGGGCCACATGGGCATAGAACGCACCCTGGATCTGCTACGCCAATGATTTTTCTGGCCCAAAATGGCAGCGGACATGGAAAGGACACTAAAAACATGTGACCGGTGTGTCAGACGTAAGACACTGACAGAGAAAGCCGCTCCACTTGTCAACATTAAAACGTTTCGTCAACCTAAGCTGTTGTGTATGGACTTTTTGTCACTTGAACCTGACAGTTGTACACCAAGTTGTACACCAAGGACATTCTATTCATTACAGATCATTTCACAAAGTTTGCAGTAGCCAGTCCCACTCCAAACCAAAAAGCCAAGACTGTTGCTAAGTGTCTGTGGAATGACTTCATAGTGCCATATGGCATTCCAGAGCGCTTGCATTCAGACCAAGGACCAGATTTTGAGTAAAAATTAATCAAAGAGCTCTGTGAAACGGCTGGGATAATAAAAAGTAGAACTACGCCATACCACCCACGTGGAAATCCAGTTGAACGTTTCAACCGGACGCTCTGAAACATGTTGGGCACACTGGAAACCAAGCAATAGTCCAAGTGGCGAGAGTATGTAAAACCTCTTGTACATGCTTACAACTGCATGAAAGATGAGGTCACAGGACTCACACCATATGAACTCCTGTTCGGTCGATCACCTCACCTTCCAGTGGACTTGGCCTTTGGGTTGCCAGTTCGAGAACCCCCTGTTGTATCACACTCAGAATATGTCAAGAGCCTTTGGAGCCATCTAGAGGAAAGTTATAAATTGGCAAAAAAAACACTCACTCAAGTCGCATGGAAAAAACAAGAGCCGCTTTGATAAAAGGGTGATACCTTGCAGCTTAGAACCAGGTGACAGAGTTCTTGTCTGTAATGTGTGACTCCGAGGGAAACACAAGCTGGAGGACAAGTGGGAGCAAGAGGTGTATGTTGTTGTTAAGCGTGCAGGCAATCTCCCTGTCTACACAGTAAGACCTGAGACTAGGGTTGGACCAACCCGCACTCTCCATAGAGACCTGTTGCTGCCCTGTGGATTCCTTCCAGCAAGTCTAGTTAAACCTGACGATGCAGATATTCCACTAGTAAAACCCAAGACTCGTAGCCAAACTCACTCTGATCCCATTTCTCTCCTGGAGACGTTTGATAATGAATCAGTCTTTTCACAACGTCCAATTGTACTACCAGCAAAGTTCAGAGTGGAAACCATTGTTAGACCTCAACAACAGCTCAGTGATTCTACAGATGATGCTGTCCCACCTGAGTCTGATCCTCAGCTACCAACCACAGCTTTAACAGTTATGGATTCACCAGATGGACACTTACCTGCTGTCGAAGAACTCATAACCCCTATCGAGGAAGAGGACATTTCCCCAGCCGATGATGAGTCTGCACAACTCGAAGAAATGCCTGTGAATGATGAAGTGCCTGAAGACTTACCTGCTGCTGGGTTGTCTCTGGATCCTGAGTCTGAAGGTGGTTGCCAATCTGAGTCATTAATGAATGAGAATATTTTGTAGCTCTGCTGAGGTGCTTGATGATCACGCAGACGCAGAGTTAACCCTTAGACACTCTATTCGACGTCAATTACCACGCCGACTCAATTATTCAGTGCTTGGAAACCCACTTATTTCTGTTGTGCAGACACTGTTTCAAAGCGTGTCTAATGCATATACAGAAGCCCTAACCATGCCGCTGCTTTGCAATCGTCGAAACCCAGCTAGGGTCCCATGCAACGTGGACGTGAAATGTCTAAAGTAGGGAGGATGTAACCCACATGTTTTCCTGGCACTGTCACTTTAAAGCATGCGTGATTTCCGGAACTCTCGTGAGCCTTCTGAACCTGACGTCACACGCAACCTCCGTGTTTATTGAGTTATAATTAAGTGGCGGGGATGGTTGACAGGAGGCATATATTCAGGAGTTATCAGGAATATCCTTGCTACACAACGCCCTGCGTCAGATGAGCCTTTCTAATTCGACTTTCAACTTTCGTTTTCTCACACTGCAACTGGTGAGTGACACTGTTTTCTTTTGTGTGTGTGTGAGTCAGCAGGCGCAGGCGCCAGCTGATCCCACAGCTGATCCCGGTTTGAGATCATGTAAACAACACGTGTCAAACTCAAGAGCATAAAAGTTTTTAATTTCTGAAAATATTTTTTTTTATTTCATTAGCTGCTGTTGGAATTATTTAATGTTTGTGAATCTTTTGTGTGTACGCAGACAAATTGTCTTCAAACCATCAGTTGGATGCAAGGCTGTGTGCAGCCTTTTTTTGTAAAATGTCACACGTGTAATAGATGTTCTTTGCAGCTCAGCTTTATGTTGTTTTTCTTTATTAACTTGGACAGTTTGATCCTTCATTAATGGATGTATGTGGGTTTTAATAAGTGGACAAAATGTTAAAGGATTTATGCCAGTGTACATTTGTCCTCTATGCAACCTTCATTGTCACTTTAAAAGTTAGAATAAATAAAAAATGAGTTATTTAACATGAAGGAGTTGTTAGGTTTATTTTTCATTACATTTAGTTACATGTATAATGTTGGAAAAAAATAATCTGTCGCTTTGAGATTACTTTCCTTGCGTGTTCAAAAAAGTCGAGGGGAAGAAACCACGGGATTCCACTGGATTAAGTTTAACAAATTTATTCCCTAACAATATTTCTAAAAAGTAAAAGATAATAAAACAGAATAAAACAGAGTAAAAACAGATCGATCTGGGTGTCCAAAATCAAGGCCTGCAATACGCAAGAGGTTACATTCCGAATTCACATGCAGCTTGTCTGGAGACACAGAAAAGTTCCTTGAGTTCAGACTTTTAAGCATGTGGTCAGAACATCCTCCCCCGGGAGCAAGATGGCCGCCGAATCTCCGCCTCTGGTCGCTAGAGATTGGCTGACAGAGGAGCCCGCCTACTTCCTTCAGCCCATCCTTAGAATCACAGCATCTGGTCTCTCGGGGGGAACCTCACAGATAGACACGGTACGGAATCCCCATGGGTGGCAGGAACTGTCACCGCAGGAAGTCGATCCTAGAGCTTTTGTTCTTCACACGTGAAAGGACGCCTGGAGTGGTTCTCACAGCTACAGTACCAGAGATAATTAATTTATGGCCCATGTCAGACCTACAACCAAATGGCCTTAGAAGATCAAAGACTGTTTTTTCTCCTGTAGGGGGGTTGAGATTGGAGCTGCAGCATCACAACCTCTTTACATATGCAATGTTCAGGAAGCCCCTTTGAAATTTCAAAGGAACCACACACAGTAAACCTGAAGGAAACTTTCAATGAAATAAAGATTAGATAAAAGCCTAGGAGAAATGAGAACCACAAAAAATAAATTCCTTCAATAAGTTATATCTGGCCCTTTGAGGACAGCCACTATGCTGATGTGGCCATCAGTGAAAATGAGTTTGACACCCCTGATGTAAACAAAACAAATGGATTGGAAAACTACAGGAACTGTTTATTTCAAAATCAGTATTGTTTAGAGTACTCTAAACAAAAAGAACTAATAATCATGCGCATGTTAATTATTATAGATTGACGATTATGAATAATGTTGTGGTGATTAATTTTTTATGATCAGAAAATCATGGGAAATATGCATATTTCGAAAGCTTTTTGTCATGAACTTATTTTTAAAGGATAATTCCATGTTTTAAATAAGTATTTGGTCCTGTTTTTACAGGCCAGGTTTTTCCATCGGGAGGAATCCTCTTCCCATCTGCTGATGGCGAGCTAACGGAGCCCACGTGGACCAAAAGCAAACTGTTCCTACTAACGCGGTAGGATACAATTACACGAACCCTCCAACAATAACTTTACCGGCATTACCCAAGCACCAATCATTGGAGCTAATTCATCTGACTTCAAAGACTCATTCTGAAGCACCCAAAAAGGGTGAACTTATCCTGTGGGATTTTGCATCTCCACATTTCCTCCCTGAGACGAATCTGCCCAGTCTAATGTATACTTTAATCAAAAGTGTTACATGTGACATCCTGTTCTCTTCCACCAGCACGCTCAGATGTAACGGGTTCAGTATGGTCACCGATGCACAATCAGGAGGACGAGACGCTCAGATCTGGTTACTGCGTTTTTAATGCCTTCAAAACGGCGCAAGAAAAAGTGGCAATAGTGGACTGCACAAGTACAGCTCCCTACCTGATAAAAAGGAAAAAAGTGCAATAAAAACTGGCAATTAAAATCACATAAGAAGATGGTTTAAAATAAATGTAAACCATTCAACCGCAGTTTCATGTCAATAGCATCACATTTTATAATTTCAATGTCATGGTGCCTCTGGGAGTCCTCTCCTCCCCCCTCTCTTCTCTGCTCTGCTTCTCAGATTGGACCCAGCTGTTGGCACTCACCTCATCAACCTGCCTGCTCTTCTCAAGAGGATCCTTTCCCAGCATTCTTCGCCAGTGTATTGCCCCTCAATGGTGCAGTACCTGGTCACTAGTCTAGTAATCTAGTTTAGTCTCTGTATGTCTACACTCCTGAGTTCTCCACCTTGTCTACAGGACAGTATCTGCAAGTGCAGACCTGGGTCTTATCCTCACACGAGCTGACTGAAAACCCCCTGAGATCCAAAGCCTCCAGCCACGCCAAGACAGCCAGCCTCTCCACAAGATTTACCACGCCATTGAAAAATCAGCATCCAAGCTTGGCTTCTTCGTCATCGCCATCATTCACCTATGACATCCGTACTCACCTGCTGGTCCTCATCCAATCACCATCCAAATTTTGGGAGACTGAAGAAAAAACAACTCACCAGCACAGAGTGCTCATTACAATGGAAAAATAAGACCCATTACATCAGAAAATCTCTTAAGAAATTTAATTTAACAATTGATCTTGCATTAATGGTTGGAACTTTTAGAATAAAATAGTTAAAAGACTTTATCATTACATTCCCATAAACATCTTCCAAAAAAGGATGTCTTTGGATTTTTTTGAGATGTGATTTTGACATTTCCAAACTTCCTAAAAAGATTTCAGAATTTTGCAGTACTTTTCCATTGGAAAATGATATTTTGTCATTTTACCCGTCACTGCGCCACCCTGTTGAACAACAGAGTAATCACCACAAACAGGAAGACGATGTTTAATCACAAGTGTTTTGACTACAAGAATATTTTTGTAAGGGATATTCTCGATTTGGAGAAATTTAATTAAGCGACTTCAAAAGCAAATATGTTGAATGTTAAATCAAGGAACTTCAGAAAACCTGCAGAGCAATTCCAATAGCTTTAATATATTTAATAAAAAATACAATATTGTCTTCCAACGTTCAAGTTAAACTACCAAATTTAGTAGTAGGTGAAGCAAAACTTACTGGAAAAAATAGGACAAACAAATCCTTTAAAGGTCAATTAAACCATGACTTTAATAGAAAAGTCAAATATAGAATAATTGAGGCACCTGTCACATCGGGTGCTCACCTATGGAAATTCATAAAATGGCCAGTGGTCCCCAAGATTTAAGAAATGCAATTCTAAATTAGAAACAAATTTTATCCATCAGCAGAGATGTTGAGGAGTAGATCTGGCTTTGAGGTTGATCCGTGTGATTTCTGTCATACAGCCTCAGAGGCAATAATACACCTATTTTATTCATGTTGAGTGATCCAAAGCCTCTGGCAGCTTTTTCACAACTGTCAGAAAATTAAACTTGAGTTGTCAAAAGACCCAACAATGTTTGTAAATATCCTCTTGATTTTGGGAAAAATACATATCCAAAAGAATAAAATGGAAAGAAGATTGGACGAATTGTCCTGAGAGCCAAGAACAACACAGAGAAGTTAACATGGACCTTCTGCTTCTCTTCAGAGGACCTTTTCTTAGAAAAGCGTCTTCATCCGTCAAGTTCAAGAATGATTTGACAAAACCATCAAGGAAAACTCAGCTGAGCTCTGTCCTGCATTTCTATGTAAAGGTAAGTTGAAAAAAATCAAGAAAAAAACCCAAAATGAATAGGAGCCAATGTTTTTTAGAAGCTTCCAATTTGAGGGAAGCTTTGATCCAAAAAACTCAGGCAAGTTACTTTTCTTTGACCGTGTGCAGTGAGCAGCGTCCTCCCAGGGGAATGTGGCCTGATCGCTAATATGTAAAGATGGTTAAACTACAATATTGTTTATTGAACTATCTGATACCTCTAAGTGTAAGAAAAATATAATTGCACCAAACATTTTATCTTAGAATCTGGTTACATCTCAAAACTTTGAAGAGTATTATTCAAAATAATGAGACATTTGTATGTTTTCATTAAAATATGTTCAAAAAAAACTTTTTTATTTGGTAAAATATGTTTAAATTAAAGTAAGAATGAGCTTTTGTAATTCATTAATGTGTTTTTGTGAAAAAAGGAACATTATTTTTGTAGAAAGTGTAATTTAGTTTTTGTTGTGGTTAAAACTGTTTTTGGTTGCCATGGCAACATTGGTGAAGTCATTTTGGTGTCTAGAGGATCATAACACCTAGAGTGGGGAAAAAAAGTATTCAGTCAGCCACCAGCTGTGCAAGTTCTCCCACATAAAAAGATGAGAGAGGCCTGTCATTTTTCCTTTTTAAGTTTACCTAAACTATGAGAAGCACAATGAAAAAAAAAAACAGAAAACCACATTGTCTGATTTAAAAATATAAAAATTGTGATTTATGATGTGTTAGTTTTGTGATGATTTTGTGCCCTGTTCCTGAGAGAACGTATGTGAGTTACCTCGGTAAATTTGACGTTTGTTTCAGGGTATGTTAAGTTGCCATAGCAACTCATGCCCTGAACATAACCTGGTCTGGAGCAGGTTTAGTTAAAGGTTAGTTGGTTTCATAGAGAGAAGAAGCATGGCGTGTCCATCTGAAGATGATTTAGGGAAGAAGAGAGCGGGGGGGGGGGGGGGGGGGTTTGAGGTGCAACGAAAGACACGTTTCCCGTGGACCGGGGGTGGTATTTTCTCTTTAGTAATAATAATAACAATAATAATAATGAACGTAAATCAACTGTGTAATCATGTGCAACTTTATTAGCGGCGTCCTCGTAGCGTCACACCAACGACAGAACATCACATGAACAACATCGGGGTGTATCACGTGATGTTTGGTGTCGGGACTTTGACATGCGTGAAATGTGACGGATGTAACAGAGAGAATCCGGTCACTTTTCAAAATAAAACGTTTTTTTCGAGAGAAAAAAAAACAATAAAATGGAAATTATTTTTTCTTTGTGTGTCCCGGTGCCAAAATTTTCCGCGGACCGGCCCGGTGCCAAGTGTTCCGGGCCGCGGCCCGGTGGTTGGCAACCACTGATTTAGTGGATGGAGAAGCTTTTTTACGCCAGGAGAGGGTGATTTAAGACCACATATTGATTTTGTAAAGATAAAAACACTTTTACATTAATCTAACTTTATAATTTGCTTCTGTTAATATATATTTACCTCAAACTCAGGTAGAAACCATCCCAGTGGCCCGGATGGACTCCAGCACTTTGAAGACACCAAGATCGACTATTTGGATGGATTAGAAATGTTTTTGCCCGACGAAAAGTAAGAAAAACCTTTTAGTTCAGGGGTGTCAAACATACGGCCGTATCCGGCCCGCCAGATGGTTCAATCCGGCCCAGTCCTGAAGAGTAAAAATTATAAGAATGTTTAAAAAAACAAGCACGTTTCTAGTCCATTCCTGTGGCAAGTTATGATTTTTTAAAGAAATAACCTAAATGTGCAATTCCGCCACTAGGGGGTGTAATGTATCTATATTTCTGCTGGTAAGGTTTATAGGGAGCCGTTCAGATGACGTACTTTCAGGGCCGGCCCTGGTCTTCTGGGGGCCCTAAGCGAAATTTAATTTGTGGGCCCTCTAACTGATCAGCAGCACCAAAAAACACAACTGTTGTTGTAATATAAAGAGATATCTCTATTAATACATTTGTGAATTATTGTTGCTGCCGAAGAATTGAATACAGTAAGTTGCCTGCATGTTGGATATACATTAAGTGGTGCCGAACAAATTTTAAATGCAAAGAAATAATTATGAATGACAAATGTATATAGATATATAAATATATATTTTTTAACGTAACATTAGGCACTCAACAAATGACATTCCCAAAACTCCAACTTTTAAAAACAGCAACTTAACAGAAAATCAAATAACAATAAAACAATCCAACATAAAGAAAACAACAGCTCAATGAGGGGATTTTGGAAAGTCAGAGTCTTTCTCAGTCTGAAAAGGACCTCTCTGCAACAAATCCATTCTTACTGGATCAGAGAGTGTGGTTGGTCATTCAGCTGGACCAACTGGATTTGAGGTACCGGTAGGTGGAATTTTGGATCCAGTAGGCTCCTCTTCCAGACACGCCTCTCTTGGAGCCTCTGGAACATGAGAGACAGAACTTCAATAAAAGCAAACAGTGAAAAGTCAAACAGTCAAATGTTTCCCTTTCAACAGTAGAAGTGGTGACAGGAGTTTCTTCTGCAGCTAAAAAACAAGATTTATTATTATAGAATAATCACTGATAAAGCCAATAAAAAATCTATAGCAGAATACTAATAATGGCTCATTTAAAATCTGTGTGCAGGTTTTTCACAATTTCATGATCTTTTTATACATTTATGAGAGATTTATTGTTTGATTATTTGCATGAGGTGATATTTATTAATTTAATTATGAAGAACTTGGGACTCCATTCTCTTCAGCTGCTGTTTATAAATATAAGGGGTTATGCAGACACTGTTTTTTTTATTACTTTACATGCTATAAAATTACCTGAGATGACATCTTCAGTGATGACAAGAACATCCTGGGATGTGGACGCTGCACCACCTCCAATACGTTTTGAGAGCAGAAGAAACTGTCGGCTGAGACGGAACTGTGCAAAACATCATCATTATGTAGAACCAAAACTGCAAAATACAAATAAGAAATTAATGTACCCATTTATAAATAATAAATGTGAAAACTAATTTGAGTATAAATGGAAATATAAGCATTTATACACGTCTTTATCTATTATTTTACGTTCATGATTTTAAAATTGGTACATTTTGTTTATCATTTATAAATGAGAACATTTATTTCCTATGTATTTGGCAGTTTTGTTTCTGCATATTTCATGCCAATGCAAGATTTTAAGACACATTCAATGTTGAAAAAGTCAGACTACCTGACCTGCTATATTAAACAGCAGTTTTTTTAATGACATAAACCGGAAAATGCAGAACGCACTATATGTGTTAGCAAAACAATTAAACAATCCGATTATAACATGAGTTCAAACATTTTTCAGCCACCATACCATCATCATTATTTACTTTTCTCTGCCATTAGCCGTTTTGGAAGGTCATGTCCGACCTCATGATCTTGGAAACTTGGATATCAGGATTATTTTCGAGTTTTCAATTGGAAATTACGGAGTTGTTTATGTGCAATCTTCACCTCGGATCGATTAGTATTTGACGTAAATTGCGCAGCTGCACCGAAAGGCAGGATAATGTATAAATACGGCCCCAACATCCTCCAAACTTACCTTGTGAATGATGATAAAGTTCTTCATCTTTTTTCAGCTCCTAATGATGGATAAAGTCTCTTTGGCATGAAGTTGTCTTGTTTTTTTTTTTTTTTTCTTTTTTTTTTTTCAAACTTTATTGAATGTAAAAAAACAATACAAAACAATGTTGAACAGTAAACAACAACAACGAAGGAACAAGCCAGGGGGTTTATACATTTTATGCATATATATTGAAACTAATAC
>CM074494.1:4912971-4954761 GCA_037389245.1 Oryzias sinensis
ATTTTTCCACACAGTAAGTTTAGTTTCTCTGTCTTCCTCGTTGAGATCCTCTGCAAAGCGAGTGGTGAGCTCACTGTAGATGTTTATTTTTGTGGAGCATCATAGTTTATCCCTGAAGTCTCTTCTCGTAAACTCAATGCTGATTTGTCTGGGGAGATTGATGCTGCTCTGTCCAAGGCGATGCACTGTATCCAAGATCAGGTTAAACGTTTTCTTTCTGATGATGTCTGAAACTTTTTTCTTTCTTTCTTTTCTACTTTTAAGCTGTGGAGACACAGTTTTCACCCTCTTTTGATTCGTTCCAAGTCAGCAGCTTCAGCATCAACTTCAACAACTTTCCTATTTAGCTCAGTATTCACGTTTTTGAGCTTCTTTAGCTCTATTTGCATCCCTTCACACTTCTCCTTACGTTCTTTAATTTCAGCACAGTTTAACTTAACAGCTTTGGCAATGTTTGAAACGGAGAGCATATTTTGTTGCATTTCATCACTGAGTCTTCCACAATTTCTTCTCGATTTTCAGCTGCTGCCAAAATCAAGTCACTTTTCTTTGGAGCAGTGGCTGTATCTTCTTCCCTCTCTGTTTTTTCTGTATTCCTGGGTTAATTTGCATCCGCCTCCATAACTTCTTGACAAATGTAGTGATGAGTTAGCGTTGTCTTTTTAGCTTTGTCTTTAACTTCAGTCATTTTGCCATCATATGAATTTGCTTACCAGTCTTCCTGCAGTTTGGCGACGCTGTTGTTTCTTAAGTTCTTGGACCATATTCAACTTTCAAAGTAAGTTTTTGGTCATCTCTGAGTCATTGGTTCCTAAGTCAGCTATTTTTAATGGTTTGCTAATTAGAACTTGTCACTGCTCTCATCGCCATCTTGCCAATTCCTCTGGCCATTAATGTAAATTTGTTTAAAATGTTTTTAACACCCTCACTCCTCCTTTACAGTTAAACATCTGTGTCTACAATAATGAATAACCTTTATCAATATAGAGTAAAAAAAAAAGTTTTAATTAAAGTGTTTTGGTCTCCAAAATCTGTAAAAAAAAAATTCCCCTCATCACAACTTAACCCCTCCAGTTTACAAACTTGCTGAAACAGATACAGTCATCCATTCATTTTCAGAACCCTGAATTCCTTCTGAGGGGAAAAAAATGACTGAGAAATCTAAATTTAGCTTAGAAAGAGGAGAAATGACGAGTGAGTAGAAGAGTCAGCACAGAGCAGAACTGGGCCAATAGGGGTCAGACCAGGTCAACATCGAGGTCTACTGAAGAAGGTTTGCTCCAGCTTAGTCACATTGAAGGGATCTATGTCAGCTACCGTCCAGGACAAAGGGAGGACCACATGGGTCCAGTCTTTTCCAGGTCACGTTGACTATTTTGACAGGAAACCTGGAGCGTGAAAGCCTGCCAGGGGCTACGGAAAGACCCACCCAGACAGAAAGGGAAAGCGCTCTGGTGTAAACGTATATCTGACTTTTTGTCCCCAGGGCTGATGTTACCCCTCCTGGTAGCTGTGTCCTCTGGTAACAAGCGTGCTTCACAGTGTGTTTACACCCCCTTCCATCCATGGAGAAGAGATCTCTCTTTAATTGCCTTTGGTGGAGGTTGTTTTAAAGTTCAGTTAAGGTTTCTTCGTCTTCATGGAGAAGTTGGGTTGGCGAGAAGGGTGTCAAGCCCAGACCGGGTTTATTTATTTGGCATATACAATTTAAAATTTGTAAAAAAGTAAACATTCAAAGGACCACACACTAGGAGGCTTAAATTGATCCAAGTTTTAAAAAAAGCAGGAATTTTAAAAAGTTCTTCTTTTCCTTGCAGCTTTCCCCTTCAGGGGTTGCCACAGCGAACAAGCTTCATATGTCTGGTTCGCATATTTGGTTTGGCAAAGATGTTACATGGGATGGCCTTCCTGACACATCCCTCTGTATTTGTCCGGCCTTGAGACTGAAGAGATCGTTAGTCACGTGGTTTTATTTACCTTCATTGAATGCAGACCAAACAAGGTTCAGGACTCAGTCTGGACCAAATTAAGCAGACTGTTTGTACCAACTGACTTTTCCAGTCTGAATATACCTAATTCAGGATAAAAAATGTTCATCTCCCATGAGTAGATACCAACATCCTTGTGTTCATTAGTTGGATTAAAAGCCTGCAGTCATTCTTTGACGTTTTCAGTTTATGAACCAGTTGCTCCTAAAAAATACCCCCCCCCCCCCTCTTTTTTTTAAAGTCCTGTACCACAAGTCAGTTGTATTTTTACATTTCTTTACAGGGTTAGGTGATGTGATCTGTATTTGTTTAACCCTTGCGCTATCCTAAGCACTTTACCATTGGGAGTTGGGTCATCTAGACCCACTAGACCAGGGGTCGGGAACCTTTTTGGCTGAGAGAGCCATAAACGCCACATATTTTTAAAAGTAATTTCGAAAGAGCCATACAATAATGTAGCGTCCCTTTCCCACACTGAGGCACGGAGACTTAACCTCTTTTAAGGTGCTTTATTCTGGTTACGACAGACTGCACCAAATGCCGTACAATTAATTTATCTACTCCTCAATCTCTCCCGCTGAGACGAGAGCGTTTCTTCTTACTTTATATTCCCCTGCTCCCGCTCCAGCCCTCCTGATTACCTTATTTGGCCCATAGCTGAACCCCATTGGTCCAAACTACCTAACAACAGGCTGAGCGACAGAACTGAGAGCCAATCAGATCTCTGCTTGATCGATGCGTTCAATGAACTCGAGAAGTTTAACGCGGCCCAACAGCCACCCAACTCAGTCCGCGACAATATTTTTAAAACTAAACATACAAATGAATGTGTGCATTTGATGTAATTTCAACGATTTCAAAGTACAATAAGTCAGTGGATTCTTTTTAATTACATCTTTATGCTGTTACTAATAAATGATGAGTATTTCTCATAGTTGTTTTGCTGATGGTCTTGTCTGGTTGATACGTGGTGAGTTTCTGCTTCATGCAGGCGTTGAGACTTTAAACGTGATCTTAGGTCGGTATGAATGTTCTGTAGATGTGAGAAAGACTGCTCACATGCAGACCTGGAGCCAAACACACATTCACACGCTGCAGTGAGTGACGGGCAGCGGGTTTTACGTTTTGACAACCCCTGCGCGATTCACCTGCTACCTGTCCCCACAACCCCCCCACCCATCAGCCTCTGCTTTCTTCTTTACACATCCCGTCCCCGCAACTGCGCTCTCTTTCTCAGAGACGGGAGGGCGCAGTTTTAGGCACGGCAATTCACAGGTTACCAGCTGGTACAAACTGTGAAATAGTAGCAGATTTTCTCTCCAAGCACCGCTACTACTACGCGCCTCTGGCATGGGATCGCGGCCGAAAGGACTGGTCTAATGAAAAAAAAAAAAAAAGTATAATTAAAGATTTGTCTGCGAGCCACATGTGACCATCAAAAGAGCTATATATGGCTCGCGAGCCATAGGTTCCTGACCCCCGCACTAGACAGTGCTCTGAACCTTTTTTCTTCAATGATTTGTGATCTTCACTGGTGTCCATGGATTACATGAAATCTTTCCACCTTTATCCGCCTTTGTCATGGTAGGAAGAACACGTCAATGGTCATCTCGACCCCCGAGGATAGCTCAATGGTTAAAACCATTTGCCAAAAAGTGCCATCTAAAAACATCCACTTAGATATTTTTAATACATTAAACTATTTTTAAACAGATTTACCAGTAAGTATTGAAGTATTTTCTTCTAGAGCCAGTCTTGAAACACTCTCTTCCCTTCTTGACTGATTTCATAAAACAAAATTATTTAACTTGCAAATTAACAGCCGCTGGAAACTCTACTCCCCTCAAAGAAAATCAGAATCAGAGCAAACTAAACAAAAAAGCAGAGGCACAGAGGATTCTGGGACATTGGATTTTATTGAAGTATCAAACAGCTGTACATCTATTTGCCTTTCTTGGCCTTGATCTTCCTCAGGTAGAACTCCAGTTCCTTGCCTTCCAGGACGTAGCCGTCTGCCCTGCCACACTGGCCAGGCCTGGAAGCAATGCAAGCTGTGGAGCAAAAACAAAGTGTTTAGGTGTTTCAGGCATCAATATAAATGCCAATACTGCTGCTGATTATGACTTTTAATGATGTTTAATCTGAACTTTGTTAGCTTTATGGTTTGAAACAAAAACATATTTAAAATTAACAGTATTTGCTTGTTTAAATTCTGAATGATAACGTAACCTCTTAACAGCGGCGCTTTAGCTTCTGTCTTGACATTATTATGTTATTCCCATGGATTCAGAATCAGCTGATTAATCGGAAATTGGTTAATGTACAAACCAGTAGCAAGATGCTTGCTGTAAGAAACGCCTGCACCGTTAAGGAAAACGCTACTTAAAAGTTTTTGTCTCGTCCTTTTACGGTTTATGTTTTCAGCACCAGGACAAAATAAAAACCAAAAATAATGTACAAACCAAAGCTGAGGACAGCCACCAATGAACTCTTCCCATGAACTCATGATCCATGGGAATGTCTAATAATCCTAAATTTGATACGTCTATGTATTAATGTATGGATCGTGTCGTTTTGTGCATTATTCTTGCTTTGATTGTTTGAAATAAACCATTTCAAATCAAATGTGGTTGTTGTCTTTGATAAACTTCAAACTCTGAGTGGAGACGTTTCTTGCACATCGTTCTTATTATGGAGTCGATGACAATGGCAGACAGAACTTACCGAGCAGCTTTCCCTGCAAGAACTGCTCCTCAAGCAGTGGGCTGATCTTGGCCACTTTTTTACGCTCATCGTATTTCTTCTGGGTCTTCTTTGACCTTTTCTTGTTCAGAACCTCCTCCTCGTCAGGAGTCTTAAAAGAAAACGCAGAATAAGAAAGATTTACACATGATATATAATATAGTGTGCAAAGTTTCAATATGAAACTATAACATATGGTTGCTTGGTGACAAGACTTTCTCAGAGTCTTAAAATTCATCTCTTATATTCAGTAGCAGAACTGGACAAAGTTATCTTCACAGAAAGACATCACCAGATTTACTACTTTTTAATAAAAAAGTTCACTTAAAATAAAAAAAAGCCTCATACCAGTTTGGCTCCTTTCTTGCGTCCCAGAGGAGTAGCATAGTGAGCTTCATACCACTGCCTGAAGGGAAGGCTGTCCACCAGGACAACACAGTTCTTCACCAGGGTCTTGGTTCTGACCAGCTCGTTGTTGGAGGCGTTGTAGACCACATCAATGATTCTGGTTTTGCGTGTACAGCCTACATAACCAACAAGTTTCTTTAACACAATCAAAGGCAGCATCTAGATTCCAGCAGTTCCCTTAAATTTATAGCATTATAAACCAAGAGTCTTTCTCAGAACTTGAATATCACCACTTCCATTCAGTAGCAGAACTGGTCAAAGTTATCATCACTGAAAGATGGTTGCAGGTTCAGCAAAAATATGTCCAATAAAACCGACTTACACTCCGAGCCCCATGAGAAGTTTCCGCTGTCCAACCTCAGAGCGCGGTATTTCTTGTTGCCACCTCGCACCCTCACTGTGTGGATACGGCGAGGGCCAATCTACGAGGACATATTAGACCATTAGTGAAAGAATGTTGGTGCAGCAACACATACATTAAAGGACCATGAGTTATGTCCATGTGCGTGTCAGTGTAACTATGACGAGCCCTACCATTGGTAAGCCCAAAGCTTTAGGCCAAAACAGCCCAAAAAAAGGCCTACCTAAGGTCCAGTTTTCATCATCCACGCTAACCTGACATGACCAAAGCACAGTTACACTCACTTTTGTGTTTGCAGGAGGGCGTCCGAGCTCATACTTCCTCTTCTTGTGATAGGGCTTGCGTTTACCACCGGTCTTGCGGCGTTTATGCCAGTTGTCCCTTGAGATACCTGCATGCCGGTCAAGTACAGGAAGACATTGGTTAAAGACTCAATATTTTAGTCAAACACACAAATAATGAAACTTTTGCTTGAGTGATCAGTTCTCCAAGGTAAGTTGTCCGCATGTGTTTCTTGGATTCCGCATAAAAAGCATCATCACGTCACTCAAGCAACAGACACGTAGATCAATATTTTATATAACTAGAAATAATAAAAAACGGAGCCCCATTATAGCCGACATTACGTTAATGCTGCTATGCTATATCAGCAGCATCACTACCACGTCTAGTCGCTGAAGTAAATGCACAAGGTGCCAAAACTACATTTCTAAATGAAATTCTCTGCACAACAGGAAAACACGTTTTATATCAATATATTTACTTAAGCTCAATACTACGAGACTACTAGCATGCGAAACCACTAGCATGCCATGATGATAACGAGCTAACGTCCACACAGCTTAGCTAATGACTCACGTAGCCTCGCACATTTACAGTCCACAACGAAACAAGTTACTTTAGGTTTAATTGGATAAATTAAATACCGCAATATTAATAAAACGTTTAACCAAACTGCTGCCAAATAAAAGCTTTTTTCTCAATTGAAAGCTAACGACATGGCTAGTGAGAGCAGCCATCTTGAAGCATTTTCCATCCTCTGCAGAAAATTACTCAAATACTCTCAATCAAGCGATTTGTAATCAGAAAGACTGAGCTAAGCATTTAGAAGAAGTATTTAACATGAATATGGCAAACCATGATGAGTATATCCCTTCGTTAAAACATCAGATGTTGAGAGATTCTGCCTCCAATGCAACCAAAACACGTACCCATTCTCAGGCGCCGGCTAGAAAGAGGAAGCGAAAAGGCTCATGGGAAAGTTTGAAGACACGAGTTCTCGCGAGAATACAAAAAACGACCGAAGCGCGGACAGGTGGTATAATGTACAATTTTATGCCAATGTTTATTTAAATATTAATATATCACGAGTATTAGGATCTACATGATTACTTTAAGAAATAGTTCTGCAATTCTTACGACAAAAAAATCTAATGAACTCTAAATGATAACAAATGTCGATAAACATCGTGTTAGGTTAAGCTAACTGGATTTAATAATCATGTCTCAATATATATTTGCCATAAGATTATTTTTTGTTTTATTTTAAATTGTATTTTTTTAATCTTTTTATAACAAATCTCCTCCGGAAATTACAAAAGAGCAACACAAATATGTTTTATTACAATCTCTTCTTGCCATTTCATTTCATTCATTCCTGGCTGTAGTCCTAACTGTAAAGCATTGTTATAAAGTAAATCAAGAAGTATCACAGATTTTCTCTTAAAGTTGGTCCGTAAACAAGGAAATGTTGCATTTTCAGTTAGAAATGAGAACATAAAAAAGGTTTACACTTTTTGATTTGGTCTGGTTTTTTTATACTTCAATAAGACTTATTGTTATTTCTTTTCAAAATAATTTCAGATCATTTTGTTCAATGAATCAAAACTCTAAACCAGTCACTTAATGTTTGGACATAACTTTATTATTTACAGCCATTTTTTAAATTGACATATGGGTCAATAAACTGTAAATTGATCGGAGTAGCTGTGATTTGAAGGAAGCAGCATTGATGGAGACAGCAGAGAGATCACTCTTCCCATGGACTCATGTCCGTGTCGATGGCAACGCAGTTGTACGCAGCATATCGCAGCTTCTCCTCACAGACCTTTGCGCTGCAGCAACAGGTAAGAATAGAGTACAAAGGAAATGACGTTAATAAGGAAATGTAAACATCTGACATTAAAAACAGACCCCATAGTAGAAGCATGGCAACCACAGAACTTGTCAAACCTCGGGTAGTTGGGCAGATAAAGAGTGCTAGAACATGTGGAGGACTGTGGAAGTGCATCCGTTGTTTCAGAGCTGAAACAGAACAGGGGTGGATAGAAACATCACTGCTCTTTTATTTGCTTGCTAACCATTAACTAATAACTGGACGTGTTCTCACCCTTGTTTTTCAGGAAAGACATATATGGGCGCAGGAAGACGACTTCGCCCAGTGACAAACCTCAGAAATCGGCTTCTGTCCTCTGAAAACAGAATTCAAAGGTTTCAGTTTCTTCAGATGGGCTGAAGAAATGCAAAAAAAAAAAGATGGGAGTTCTGAAAAAAGCAGAACAGACGACTGACCATTGGTGAAGTTTCTCAGGGCTTCCCATAAATACTGCACTCGAACATCGTTGTGTTCCAGATCTTCAAAGCGTGCTTGGCAGAAGAATAAAGTGATCAGACGGACAATCTTCCCTGCTTTTACATGAAAACTGAATTGTTCTAAAGCTGAAGGGCTTTGCGCTAAATCTGAAACAAATGTCTATTTTTTTGTATGAAAAGCATATTGCTTTATTGTCCCCCAACAAACAAATCTACAAATATGTAATATCTTTATTACTTAGTTTATATTTGATGTCAATATTTCCAAGCCGGAGACTCACTGAGTCGTTTCAGAGCTTCCACACTGATCTCAGGGTCTCCACAGACTTTTTTCTCCACTTCCTGCCAGGTGAGCAGGTCCAACACAGCTTGAGGAACCACCTTCAGCAGCCCTGCCTGCATGGCTGCAATCTGTAACACGCATGCAGGGAGAGTTCCATCAGAACACTTTGGACAGAAAAGAAAAAAAGCAAAGCCGTGACAGGTTCAGGAAGGCGTGTCCGACCTGCTGCTTACTCTCCTCCAGTCGAGCTTTCTGCACCAAGCGGACAAACTCACTGCGGTCCTCGTAGCGCACCGCCACGCTGCTGCCGCCTGGGATAAGCTCCACCATCTGACCGTCTGTCAGCAGCGTGTTGTAGACCAGCTCTTCTCCAAACCTAAACTCAAAGGTCTCCTTGTCCATGTTCTCCATGGCCTCCAGCAAGTTTACCTGCAACACATTTGATTCATGTTTAGAGTGGAGTTAACAGAACCCCAACTCCTGATACCACATCAATGAAATGAGTTACATTCAAGAGTAACTGCAAGAGACAGTTTCTTTTTTTTAACATGATAGAAACACAGAACAGGATGTGACAGAAAAAGGTGAAATGTGAAAATAAAACATCTTAACTTAAGGTTTAAGGTCATATCATGATTGTAGAGCAGCAGGGAACTGAATGTCCTCACCAGCACAGAGTCAACTGAAGGGAAGTCTTTGCTCCAGCTGATGGCCTCACCAGTCAGCTGCTTCCACACCAAGCCGGGCAGAGCCAGGACCTGCAGAGGCAAAACAATGTTGAACATCTACTCGTCCTCCAGACTGAACACAGTGGTGTTTGTTTCATTTGAGTATTATTAATAAACAAACACCAAACCTCAGTGGTTCTGCATTAAAAGGTGATCTAAATCTGGGCCACCTTCACATCAACAGCTGAAAGCATTTGGAATAGGAGTCAATTCAAGTTTTACTGAGCTGTGGAGTGTGACAAAGTAGTTGTATCTACTTGTCACCTGTCTGTCATAGCTCATGACTTTTAGAAACATCATGCATGTAAAACACAGTCACCAAATGTTTAAGACTGGTTTGATTTTTGTCATGTTTCTCACCTTCTCTTCCTGGTGCCCAAGGAAGAAAATGGTGGCCAAGGCCTTGGGCACAGAAGTGAAAAGAATTTGGATTTCTTTGTATACGTTTTGTTGTAATGATTTGAGTTCTTTGTTTATTTATGTTTGTCTTTATCTGCAGGACTTTAACTGTATTATTTACAAGACATTTCTATGTCTTTGTTGTAATTATTTGAAATGTTTGTTTAAAAGTGGCTTCCTTCCTGGGCGTGGCCAGCCAATTAACAAGAGCCCATAAAAGAGAAGGAGCTCTGTGTGAGGGGAGCATGTGTGAGCTGTGCAGCCAAGGTGTGAGACCAGCAAATAAAAACCTGGACCTGAACTTAAGAGTCATCTGCCTCCTATGTAAACCTGGCCACTCTTGTCACATCACATTGTGACATGGAGGAATTTCCATTCATCTTTGTATCTTTGCATCTTTGGACTTGTGTGATTTGGAGCCATGCTTGCTGTAGAACCTAAGAGGTTTTTAGTTTCTGCGTGGAATTCTGTAGTGACCAGGATGTCCTTGATGGAAATGAGCTTCACTCACCAAGAAGTCTTTCCCCCTGAGTGCAGCCCCCATCAGCTGACCAATCCACTCGTATTTCTGGAAGTCTTTGCAGGATGGATTGGGAACATAGTAATCTCTGGCCTCCAAGGAGCCCTGACAACAATAAGAGAAGGTAAGGAAGCTGAACTCCAGTATGATTCTAACAGAAAGCAGGCAGAGGTGAGGAGCAGCGACCTGGTTAGACGTCCGGAGGAAAAATGGCAGAGGTATGGGACACTCGGCTGAACTGGGGCAAAGCTCCTCCGACATGTCTGCCAGGCTGTCCCGAAACCCTCCACCTTGGTCGATGATTCCCTCTGCGATGAACTTGCATTCCCACCACTGGTCATATCGAGCTGGCCATCTGATGAGGAGATTGAAAATTACAATCCAACACTCAAATTAGGATCAGATGAATGACGGAGAGAAGGTGCACCTGTAATCCAGAGTCTTCTCTAGTTTGTCAGATGGCTTCAAACCCTCGTAAACCTGCAAAGAGGAATAAGACAGACAAGCTTAATACGTCTAACCTGAACCTGGACTTTGTGCACTGTGGGGGTTCTTGGTGTCGGTACCTGACTGAACACAGCATTCTTGCAGCTTGGGTCCAGAGACGGGTTGTCCCGGTGCTCCATGGCCAGACGTCTATTGATGTAAAGTCGTGGCATGAAGTTTGGCTTACTGGTCTCTGAGTCCTTCAGACACTGAGTGATGAGGGCTGACCGCCGCTTGGACAACAGCAAGAACCGCTTTATACTCTGAGAGAGACAAAAAACACCACAGTTTCATGATGAATGTCTATCCAAGTTAGCATAGAAGAGAAGGGTTTTAAGATAAAACTTGTGCCGATCAACCAAAATCCAAACTTAAAATAAGAAAGGTCTGCTGTGTGCATCATTGGTTTGCATCTCTTTTTCATGTGAAACATAAAACTTTAGCCCAACAGTGTGGATTCAGAGCAGCTTTTCACTCCATAACTTTATACAGCCTCTCAAATACACTCTCCCAAAACACAACCATAACTTCTGCCTTCATATTTCAGAAACAAAACTCCAGTACTTTTATTACCAGCCATCTAGAAAACAGACATTCAGGCTTACTTACTTTGATCTGGTTGAAGGTACCCAGACTATAATCCCAGGCTGGCACCAAGTGTGGCAGCACGCCGTCCAGGAGGCAAATGAACCTAAAGAGACAGAAAAATGTGAGACTGCTGCGTACCCCCACCGTCCTCTCTGTAAGATCTATTGACTGTATAAGAAAACTGGACCGAGTGACCCCTCCCGCTGGTGTTTCAAACAGGAAGTACCCGCTGGTTCCAAGAAGCCGAAACCCCACAGACTGCTATAGTCTATGTTCTAAGGACAGGAAAACCATTCTGTTCTGATACCTTTTCAAAACATGTTCTGATAATCTCGTTTTTTTACTATATTGCAAGTTAACTGCTATAACCGACTAATCAGATGCCTCAATATAAGCGGGTGGTGCTTGTTGGCCCCCACGTCCAATGTTTGAAAGGAACCCGCTTTATATTGAAGGGGTGTGGTTTTCTAACAATCCCACCCCTGGTTGGTGAGAGTGGTTGCCATATAAACGTTGACTCAGACCAACTTGGATCCATCGCTGCTTGCTCACATCTTCTGACTCCAACATGGCGGCATAAAGATTGCAAGAAAATGGTGACTGAATCGACTTCATTTGGTTGGAGATGAAAGTGAACCAGAGTCTATGGATGACGTCACACTAATTGATCCAGTTCTCATGTGCTGCCCATAGTAAGATCACACGATCACCTGCCCACCTTTGGATAACCAATGCCCTGCGGTACAGCACATCGGGCGGCGTTCCCTGGAGACGCGGATAGCGCACCAGGTTAGAGGACTGAAAAACATCAGCATTCAGACCCAAGTCCCTCTCACAGGAAGACTTGATCTTCAAACCTCGGATCCGGACGTCTATCCCCTCGTCTGTAAACACCAAAGCAGGACAAAAGGTTTAGGCTTTACCAGAGTTTTAGCTTCAGCCACTGAAGAAAAAGAGACGTAACACCAAGAAGAAGCGCCTTACCGCGACATTCCTCGATTCGAACCTCGATGATGGGCAGGTGGGAGGTCATATCCTCCAGCACACACACTTCCCCTATCAGATTGCTGAAGGCAACATGAAAGGCCAGGTTTGGATTTTTTCTTCTTCCAGAAAATGTCACTCCTACTAATGATATTTTTTTAAGTTAACTAGGTAAAAAGAAGGTTATTAAGTAAGGGGTTAATGGCCAACGAAGTGTGCATTATCAGAAAGTAGCGCACGCCGTAGAAGCCTGAACCATTCAACGCTAAGTGGAGGCCGGTTGCTTCCGCTGAGTGGATTAATTCTGATAGTGCACACTGCGAAGGCCATTAACCTGCTTATACCATGGTCACTTACCAAAAATAATAAACATTCAATCAGTTTTTAGTACTTTATTCTTTTTATTTTTTCGGTTCAGGACTATTCGTTACGTGGTGTAGCGCGTTGTCATGGTTACGTCACAACGCTCCCCTTAGTCGGCTCAGACCAAGTGCAGCGGCAAAGGAAAGTGATATATATGCTGGTCGTCATGATGGGTTGAATAAAGAATCAGTTCAGAGAGAAAGTTCTGCTCTCACCGCTTGCTTTTGTCCAGATGATGAAGGTAAAGTTTGTTTTAAAGAAGCCAGCGCAGCGATACAGAACATTTAATCTATGTGACCGGAACTACTTTTTTAGGCGTGTGGTTATCGCTGTGGCATATCACTTTTTTTATCCACACCCAGCACCCAATCAGAATCGAGAATTCACCCGGACCATGGTATGACACTTTTAATATTTATACTAGAAGATAAGAATCCTTTTAGTCCCCATTGAAGATTCTGAAGGAAACTTCATTCTAACAGTTTATGATTGGGGGAAAAGGCAAGCCAAAGGGCAACACAAGCCAGCTAACATAATAACCAAATATGCTTTCATGTCCAGACAAACTCTATTCTGTTATACTTCACTGGTCTTCCAGACAACAATCAGAAAAGCCTTTTAGTACGTTAACGTGTCAATAAACCTCCGTCACACTTTGGCTCTGTTCTGAAGCACTAATACTCAGACTCACTCATCGATGGTCACGTCACTCAGCTTCTTCAGGTTGTCTCCCTCCCCTCCATAAACTGTGACTCTCTTAGGCATGTAGTTGTCATCTGTGGAGTCCACTGTCAGGATCAGCTTACTAGAAAATTAAACAGGCTTGATCTCAATGATTAGGTCTTGCATTCAACCATTAGGTTCTTAAATGTTGGTAAAAGAGAACGGTCAAGAAAAAGACTAAATGAGATGACTTGGCTGATGAAACCAAACTAAAACAGCCTGTATTACAAATGTGAAAAGACATGAAGTGAGACGGCACTAAACGCTCTAAATGCTCTTTGACAACATTATAAAATCTGTCTTCGTCATGTTATTACAGGCCATAAGCTATATCAGATTCTCCTTTGTTATATAAAATTCAAATAACAGTGTTTTTTTTTCTTTTTACAATAAATCCCTACAAAACGTGACTATGAGGAGACAGCACTGATCACTCTGCAGCTGCTCCTCTTCTTACTTCACGACAGTGCCTCTCTTCATATGCAGACGGATCCAGTGCTGTCCCTGCATCCCATCGCTCTCCCAGTAGGTTTCAGTGTCGCCATCTGTCAGACAGTTTGCACCCACACTGGGATCTTCCTGTAAGGATACGTCAGAGTACGTCAAAGTATTGTCAGAGTATTTCAGAGTTTTTCAAAGTACCATGTTTGAGTTCTGTCAGAGTATTTCAGTTATTCCACGACATTCATTCCTGTTTCAACTGTATCAGTGACACAATAGTCAGAGTATTTCAGAACATTGTCAAAGTATATTTGACTTGTCATAGAGTTGTCAAAGTAGTATGTGCAAGTATTGTCAGAGCAATTCTGTTTTTTTGTATTTCATGTCATTCAATCCAGTTTCAACTGTATCAATGACAAAGTACTAGTCAGAGTATTTTAGAGTATTGACAAAGTATATCAAAGTATTGAAGAACATGTCAGATTATTCTCAAAGTATTTCAGAGTTTTATACCAAAGTTTGTCAAAGTATTTCAGTTATCTAATATTTCATATATTTAATAATTTTTCGTATTCCAATATCTGTTCCATACGGAGCCCGTGTCCTGACATTAAGATATAAAAATATATCTTGTTCCCACAGATTAATATCTTGTTCCCACAGGTTATTATGTCGTTCGCACGAAATACTATTCCGTTCCCACAAGATACTATTGCGTTCCCTCAAAATACTATTCCGTTCCCTCGAAATGATTAACTCGTGCGAACGCAATAATTATGTCGTTCGAACGCAATAATTAATCCGTTCGAACGCAATAATTATTCACGTCATAAGTCATTCACGCGGATATGCTCTCTGTACACCGGCAAAAGCCGCTTTCAGCGGTAACTTCCGTGTCTCTGTGACCCATATTCGTTCAAAAAAGGAACATGAAAAACACAAATGATCACTTTATTACCGTCTCAATGAATATAAGAAAAATATCAAAAGATTTATGATAACTAGGCTGCTTTGTCATACGATAGCTCCTGCTAGGCTACTACTAGCTCCGCCGCAGAGCTCTCTGATCATGTATGCCGGCATTTTTGGGCAACTGGCTGGTCTGTTGTCAGACAGCTGATATTGTAGTTTAGGGTCGAATAGGAATAATACTATTCAGGACTTGTCTTTTATTAACTTTAGCAGTCAGTATCTTTACATTCGAAGGCTATTAGGCTACATGCTAACTGACTAGCCGATCATTTCCTGTTATTAATTTACGTCATAGATTTACAGCAGATACCTTCACATTTCTGTCTGTGTGTGTCTCATTACATTGCATTGAAGACACGGAGGATGTTTAGAGAATAAATTTATTTATTTCAAAAAGCACAAAAGCATCCATCGTATTCACGTTCATTCACATGATGATGATCTGTGTAGTACGCCCTCAGTCATCTTGCTGCAAAAGCCGCTTCCTGCCGCTACTTCCGTGTCTCTGTGAGCATTCAATAGGGGTAAAAATAAAAGCAAGAATGGTCGATCTGTTATTTTCTCGATGAAAATCTGAAAAATATCATATTAAGCTGGCTGCTTCGCCTAATGCACTTACCTTTAGCTCGTAGCATAACAACAATAGCAGTACGTCACGTTTCCCAGAGTGCTTTGCTGCCAATCACTGGCCAATCACCGTGTCCCTGTGAGCAAGGTCTAACAACAAGACCAATGATTGGCCAGTGATTGGCAGCAAAGCACCCTGGGAAACGGGACGTACTGCTATTGTTGTTATGCTACAAGCTAAAGGTAAGTGCTTTAGGCGAAGCATTAGCATCCAGCTTAATATGATATTATTCAGATTTTCATCGAGAAAATAACAGATCGACCATTCTTGCTTTTATTTTTACCCCTATTGAATGCTCACAGAGACACGGAAGTAGCGGCAGGGAGCGGCTTTTGCTGCAAGAAGATGACTGAGGGCGTACCAGATGATGTGAACGTGAATATACGATGGATGCTTCTGTGCTTTTTAAAATAAATAAATCTGTTCTCTAAACATCCTCTGTGTCTTCAATGCAATGTAGTGAGACACACACAGACAGAAATGTGAAGGTATCTGCTGTAAATCTATGACGACAATTAATAACAGGAAATGATCGGCTAGTCAGTTAGCATGTAGCCTAATAGCCTTCGAATGTAAAGATACTGACTGCTAAAGTTAATAAAAGACAAGTCCTGAATATTATTATTCCTATTCGACCCTAAACTACAATATCAGCTGTCTGACAACAGACCAGCCAGTTGCCCAAAAATGCCGGCATACATGATCAGAGAGCTCTGCGGCGGAGCTAGTAGTAGCCTAGCAGGAGCTATCGTATGACAAAGCAGCCTAGTTATCATAAATCTTTTGATATTTTTCTTATATTCATTGAGACGGTAATAAAGTGATCATTTGTGTTTTTCATGTTCCTTTTTTGAACGAATATGGGTCACAGAGACACGGAAGTTACCGCTGAAAGCGGCTTTTGCCGGCGTACAGAGAGCATATCCGCGTGAATGACTTATGACGTGAATAATTATTGCGTTCGAACGGATTAATTATTGCGTTCGAACGACATAATTATTGCGTTCGCACGAGTTAATCATTTCGAGGGAACGGAATAGTATTTTGAGGGAACGCAATAGTATCTTGTGGGAACGGAATAGTATTTCGTGCGAACGACATAATAACCTGTGGGAACAAGATATTAATCTGTGGGAACAAGATATATTTTTATATCTTAATGTCAGGACACGGGCTCCGTAGTTCCAGCTTCAACTGTATTGATGACATAAAGCACTAGTTTCATTTTTAGATGTTCTAAAAGTGAATTTTGGAAAAACCAGCATCATGGGGGGAAAAACTAGTTAAATTGAGCGTAAATGTAATGTAAAGGCTGCTTACAAGGCAAGAAGACACATCTATGCTGGTCACACACTGCTTCACACTTCCAAGGTTTTCATCTTCTCTTCCAATGTATTCGTAGAAGTAATGCACCAAGTCCTCATCACTTTCATAAGTCCAGTTTGGAGGAACATACCTATAAATAAAAAGATGTTAAAAATCATTTTTGCGTCATGTGCATGTAGCTCCCAGAAGTGTGTGACGCAGACAGCAGGTTCACCTGAGCCTTTGGACCGCTGCAGCATCACAGTCTGCAATCTTTGGTTTGGATCCAATGTAGAGCGCGTTCCCTGCATCCACCACCTGTTCCCACCTGTTGCAGGGCTTGTGGTCATAGCCAAAGAGCTGCTGTTGCCTGCTGAGCGACTCTGGTGACTCCACAGGGACCAGCCTGTCGCCTCCCTCCGTGTGTTTGCACACCAGAATCCAGCCTTCCTCCAGCTCCTGGCCGGGCCGGTGCTCGTCCAGCTGCTCCTGTGGACACAAGTTGATTCTGTGGTCATCAAAAACATCCGCAAACCTCTAAACACAATCTGATGGTCAGTGAACGATTAAAGGCTGTCATGAAAGCTTTTAACGTGGAACCATTGTAGGGAGAAGTAGAACCAGGTGAGTTCCAACAAACCTTGTTCATTTTCACCCAAAGGCCCTGGCTGTTGCAGTACTCCTCTCCGGTGGTCCGTATGCAGGTCCCTTTCTTTGGTTCAATGCTGAACTTACATGATTTCTTATTATGGGGAGTCTGATGAGGACTCTCAAAGACAGACACCAGGGTCTTCCCAACCAAGGAACCTCCAGAGGTTGGCCCAGAGGAGGCGGAGAAGTTGGAGGAGGAATCCTTGCAGATTTTGTAGCACACCTCTCTGGGAACATAACACAAGGACTCTGGTACCGGCTCGCTCTTCCTAAAACTCTCGATACAGCTGTTCAGGAACCGGATCCTCCCCAGCAGCAGGTGAGGGCTGTCGCCCAGAGACATGACGACAACGGTGATGGTGGCAGTCGGCAGCGGAGGGGCATCCGATGACGTCACACCCCCGTCCTGTTTGGGTGTTTACACAGCGATGCTCCTGCAGTGCCACAGAAAACACCTCGTTAGAGAAACCAAGGCTTCGCCGAGGAGCATCCAGTCCGCTTCAGACTCACAGACCGCCTGAACATTCAACCACCTACATCCAAACAGACACGTTTTCATCACCAGATAAACCCTTTTCATTGAAAACAATGAAATACGTGTGTGTGTGCTCATATTAGCAACTTAGCTAGGTGTTGGGTCACTGACAGATGCTGTCCACCAAAACACCCGCATCATCTCAGCCACCGCCGCTTCACGGAGGGAAACGGCAGCGTTCGCTAGCGGGAGCGTACCTGCTGGAAGACGGCGAGTCTGTCAAACTCGTTGATGCGTTAATTGAACTTTCTGACAACGCGGAAGCGCCAGGTACACTCTGATCGCGGTAAACTTCCGGTTCTTTCAAAATAAGAGCACGTCCGTCTGGGAGCACGTGCTCGAGTACGTTGCCGTACAGGCCCGCGTGCCGTCTTCAAGCCAATGCAGGAGAAGGACTTACACCCCAGGTTATTGACATTTATTGATTGCACAACTATCACATGCATTTCTGTCACTTTGATCCTTTTTTCACTGTTGACATTGAAAACAAATCAGTAAATTGTATAATAATTATTGACATTTTTATAGTTTAACAGTTCTTTCAATGACAAAATACATTATATGGAACAAAAACACAGTAATCAAAAAGAACATGGATGCATAAAGAGTAGTTTTTAAGAATAGCAGCAACCAAAGCAGGTAAAAAAATCAAACAAATGCCCTTTCTAAAAAAAAAAAGAAATAAACAGTTGGGATATTCACTAACATTGAGAAGTCATTGCATCATAATTGTGTTTGCATAATGCAATTTACATGATAACCATGCATTAGGCTTTTTGTTTAACAAATGTATTTAATGTTTTTCAGTGAGTTAATAAACAGAAAGAATCTTTAATACCGTAAACATCATTCATACAGAATCTACAAGTCCCCTGATTTCATTGATGTACAAAATAAAATGTAAGAAACAACAAACCACTTCAGCTTTGATTACAAAACACAAAGATCGTCAGAGCATTCGGGCCAGTTTCCATATTTCTCAGTATTTTTGTTCAGATGGAAGCAGAGCGTTCTCCTGTTCTCTGTGACTGGCAGCACTGGTGTTGTGCTCATCAGTCTAGTCTTTTTCATCTGGGTGGAACAAGACATCAGTGAGATAAATGTGGCTCTCACTGTTTATGCTGCCGTTAGTGTTCTGCACAGAATCATCGAACCCATCCACCAGAGAGGTCCGATGCTGCAAAAACGCTCTGTTTGCTGGAGCTTCCTTAGGCTGGTGAATTTCGAGATCTTCAACGCTCATTCTGTAAATGAAGGAAAGTTTTGTCTTCAGCATAGCAGCGTGCCTTCAACACAAGCAAACAAAAAACTGGACAAAAAAAAAGAAAAATATTGTTTTCAAGAGTGAAGGGGGGTCTAAGGGCAGTGATGCCAGTATAGCTTAGTCAGTTTGTTAGTTCATTTTAGTATTTTCCTATTGAACTCTTTGTATTCGTGATCCTTTTGAGTTCATGTTTTACTTCGAAGCCCATCGAGACGACTGTTGTGATTTTGGGCTATACAAATAAAATTGAATTGAATTGAATTGAGTGTGATGCTGGCTAAAACAAAAGTGAAATTTACCTTTAAAATAAAAACAAACATCCAGAAGTTTAAAGTAAGCGGGCCAAACCTCTGCTTTTGTTTTTTAAAAATAAGAATCCTAAAAATTCATAAATCTAACCACCTGACTGTTTATGTTAAATTTTAACTGATTTCTAAATCCTGCTTCTGCTTTTGGCTCCTAAATGTACTTTGTCTCTATCGATTTTTCAGGTTGACGTTTGCATTAATTAAGTCTTGTGTCTTTTTCTGTTTTATAACTGTCTTGTTTGAGAAATTCTTTGAGTTTACATGCTTGTTTATGAATTTCAGGGTCAGGCATGATAAGAATCAAAATACGTTTTTACATTATTGGTTTTATGTATTTGTCTAATTTCTCCTTTTACATTACAAGAGACAGAACACTCTTAGATTTGAGTATTCAACTTTATAGAATTAACAATTATTTGTATAGAAGTTGATATAGTCATTCATTATTTTAGTTTTATTTGAACTAAAAGTCTGCAAAGTTAGAACTCTTTGATATTTAGCTTACACCTTCATCCCTCTTTGTACAGAAACAACATTTTTTTCTTTAAAAAATCCAGATAAAACAGCTTCATTTTTATGTTTTTAATTTCAGTGAATACATGTTATGACTTAAATGGTATTGGCTTCTGGGGATGAATGTATAAAGTCACAACATCTGAACTTTTAGGAATTTGGGGCGTGCTGGTAACATGTTAACATGTATTTTTATTTGCTAAACTGAGTTCAATCTGAGTCTTTGAGCTGCTACTTTTAGTGAATGGTCCACACTCATGAGTGCTTGTCTCAATCTGGTGCAATAACTATTATCTGATGAAAACAATACAGGCTTATTTGCTTTACAAAAGGTTACCTCAGCACAAGGAGACCAGAAATCAAACCAGCTAACCTTCAAATGACAGATGAATGAGCCCCACCCACAGATATATGTCATAGAAAACTTTCCACGTCTTTTTACTTCACCTCATGTCAAATGTGGAACCCTTGAAAGCTGGTCGTTGAGACTCGGCTGCTGTAGACAGAGTGTAAGGGATGGAGAAGTGTCTCTGGTTCCAGTGTTTATCCTTCACAATCGGGGCTAAATTCTGGTACATGTCATCCACGGCCAACATGGACACCTGGGAGAGCCAAGGACAGAAAAACCGTATGTACTCAAGCAAATCCTAACAGAGGCAGTGACACTGAGAGGACCACCTGAAGGTTTCTGTCAATGAGCTGGTTTGTTTCAAAGTCATCATCATCTTCTCCGAATGGGTTGATGATCAGCTCCCCCACCTGCAGAGCGAAATTCAAGTCTGATTCGGAAGGCATTGACACATTTTAGCCAAATCACATCAAATCTAAAAAGATGCTATCAGGGAATTCCGACTGAAGTTTTAAAGGGCATTCTAAAATAATTAAAACTTCCCTTTAGCAAATAACAGAAAGATAATTAGGTGGACGTTTTCATAGAAATGCTTTACAGATTTGTTGGAATACCTTGAGCCAACCAGTGTAGAAGAAGAACTGCAGCAGGGTGAAAACAGGAACATACATGTCCAGTTTATGACCGCTGTAACCCTTCTCAGGGTTGAGGAATTGTCGGCCAATCACGCAGAAAGCAAAATACGAGTAAACTGCAATAGTTACCACCTGTCCAAAAAAGAAAAAAGATTTGACAAAATGTTCAACAACAAAAAAACTTCAAACCCAAATATGAGGAATTGTCTGTTGGCTGTGTAAGTCCAAGGTGCCGTGAAGTCCTTTCAATAAAGGGAAGATGTCTGTTTATCTAAATATGATTGGAATAAAAAGTGAATTCAGATTTTGTTTTTTCTTTTGTTTAAATCGTTATGTAGCAAAATACAGTCTTGTCGTTACCCAGGACTGGTTTCTGTGCAGGAGCTTGCACAGAAACCTGTCATTCTAACTGTTCTTCAAAGACAGTGACCATATACTGTAAGTCACCTTTGTGCAATTTAAAAGTTAGTCTAGATGTTGTTTATGGAGGTAAGATATTGTAGAGAGCATGTAGTTTTGTGTGTACAGCTGTTACAGTAACATTTCTCCAGAGCTTAAGTAGCTTTACTGTCTCAGATGTGTCGCAGAATTTCTTCTTTAGAGCTGTTGGAGCTGCCGCAGCATTACTCGTAGCATTTATTTCCTCAAAGCTGTTGCAGCATTATTTCTTTAGGGGTGTCACAACATTACTTTCTCTGAGCCAACCATCATCAGAACCCACAGAAATGCCTTTCGCCGTCACAGGGCTGCTGGAGCCTATCCCAGCCACTGTTTGGGGTTCACCCTGAAAAGGTCACCTGTCTGTTGCAGGGCCACGCAGCCACATTCACATCTAGGGCCCATGCAGAATCACCATCTAACCTTTGAAGCATGTTTTTGGATTGTGGGAGGAAAACAGAGAAAACCCACACATGACCAAGGAGAACATGCAAACCAGGACCTTCTCTCTGTGAGCCAAGAAGGCTAACTGCTACACCGGGGGTTCTCAAAGAGCGGCCCGGCGGCCAATGGCGGCCCACGGGAAGATTTATTCCGGCCCTCAATAAATCCTAAATGATCGTTATTAAATCAGCTGAACATTGCTTGGAAAAATATTGTTTTGTGATTTCTGGCGACATCTGCAGTAAAAAAAAAAAGCTAATTAGACTCGGGTGTCAACAGGACAGTGTAATAATTTCACCACAAGAGGGCAGACAACATTTATCTACTGTATGCCAGTGCCTCTGTGGAAGGAAGGAGTATGACAACAGCAGTAGAAATGGATTCAGGGAGAGAACCAGAGCAGGTTCCTTTGAGGAAAATCGTGTTGGCGAGGAGAAAAGGCGCTTTCAAGCTAAGTGGACAAATGCTTACTTTATCGTACCTCATGGAAAAAGTCCTGTGCCTTCTTTGCAAGCAGGTAAATGCATTGCTCAAAGAATTCAATATAAATTGTCACTATGTTACAAATCATAAAAACTATGACAAATTTACCGGCGAGGAGCGGAACAATAAGCTCCAACAACAACAACAAGGCTATGCTGCACAGCAGATGCTTACAAAAATGGCTAAATCCAGTGAAGCTGTGACAGAAGCTAGTAGCTACGTTGTGGCTTTGGAAATGGTCCGGTGTCGGAAGCCCTTAACTGACAGGGAGTTTGTAAAATAACGTATGCTGGAAGTAGCTGACATTGTTTGTCCAGAGCAAAAGAAAAAGTTTAAAGAAATAAGTCTATCAAGTGATACAAAAACTAGACAAGTAGAAGATGTGCGCAGCAACCTCTAACCTGTCATGGTTTGGGTTTCTTTTGTCTTGGTTTTTGCTTTATTTCTTGTTCTGTCATGTTTGGTTCTGTTTCCTGTTTTATTTTGAAAGGTTTCCTGTCTTGTCATGTTTTTTGAGTTTTACTTCCTTTGTTCCAATCTGTCCTGATCATGTTCACCTGTGTCTTGTCTGCCCTGTCTGTATTTAACTCTCGTCTCTGCCTTCCTCTTGTGCTGGTCCATTAACGTCGTAATGTCTCTTCCATGTAAGTCTTCTGCCCTGTTCATCTTGCTATGCCCACAGTGAGTCTTGGTTTTTGTTTCCTGCTCTGCAGCGCCTTCTGTTATTTAGATTAAATCCCCTTGCCCTTGAACCGTGTGCCTCCGCCTCTGCATTTTGGGTCCTTCACGCTACCACAGCCCTCCCCACATGACATAACCGCAACTGGGAGAACATCTGCAGGGTCTGGTTAACTCAGGGGTCGGAAACCTGTACCTCTCAAAGGGCCATTTAGATCAGTTTCCCACTTAGATGAAAGCACAGGGAGCCGCAACAGTAGGGGTGTTAGAAAAAAATGTTTTTGCCGAAATATCGCGATAGTTCATTTTGCCACTTGTATTTATTCAAAAGGCTGTCAGTATCTGTGTTTAATTATCTGAGATATTTCTTTCCTTTGATCTTTTGTCCATTTTCCACAACCTTGAATAGACTGTTCTGTCTGTCAAACATCCAGAGTTCTGATAAATGAGAGGATGGAAATAAATTCACTTTGATGCAGACTTCTTTCTATTTATTTATTTATTTATTTTTTAATCCAGTGAACCCAATAAATTACATTAATTTTATGGATGACAACTATTTTTTAGTAGGAAGTAGCTGCTAGTTTGTGGCGGGTCTGGAATCATAAGTGGTGAGTCTAAGCCCCGCCCCCCCAGCGTGTTTCACACAGACAGCGCAACATACGGTCCTCGTAGCAGCAAGGTGACAGGATAGTTAGGGCGCCCTGACGCAAATTTAATTAATTTTACGCATAAATGGATGGTTTATTCTAGGGGAATAAAAGGATTACGAGATCTAGGAGATAGCCACTAACTGTCTTTCCAGGAACCTTTCCATCCTGTAACTGACTCTGGTCCGCGTTCACAGCTGCAGACACGCCCCTCCGCATTCACGCTGCTCCCTTCCTCCTGCCCATTGGCGCGACTGTGTTAGAGGCACCACGACAATCTTAGTAGATGCGGCCCCGGAGCCACCGGTTACTGACCCCTGGGTTAACTTTACAAATGACACTTGGTCATTAAAGTTATCAAAAACAACTTTTTCTGTTTATCCATTTTTTTCACCAAAATTGGCCCCCAGTCTAATGTCGAGTTCTTAATTTGGCCCTCTGCCACAAAAACTTTGAGAACCCCTGCACTACAACGTCCAGGCCTTCCTCTGACCTGGTGCATTATTTTCTCTGAGACTTTCTCTATATAGAAAGATGGATGCATGAACTTTATAGAGGAAAACGTCTTTGTCGCGTATTGTGCTGCTTGAACATTTGTTCACCATCCAAATTATATCGTTCAATATTTCGGTAGGAGGATGTTTAAGAGAAAATCTTTATTTAAGGTAAGCGCCACTTTTCCTGCACAACAACCTTTTATCCTGCTGGTGCAGATCTAATCCATTATTACAGGTAGTGTCAGTCCAGCAGCTATTTGCAGAAAAAAACTTTTTAAACCGCGTTTGATTTACAAAGTGTGCCAAATATGTCTGGATATCCTTTCCACCAGGGTGCAAGAAGTCCAGTGCTTCCTTCATACCACAACAAAGCCTGTTTCTAGGTGGGTTTAAAGCTTTTCAGAAAGTGAAGATAGCAGTTGTGAATATATTATAAAAATATTTTAAGCAAATCTCAGTTTCTATTGTGCACAGCACCCAACATGCACTTCTTTTGTCATGTAAATAAATACCTGTGTGTAGACCAGGGGGATGCTTATCCAGTCGTAGTGGAACAACAGGCTGCACTTGGTTCTGTATTTGTTGAGCTCCTGGAGACGCAGCAGAAAAAGTCAAACTAGAGTCAAACCTTTATTATTTCTGACTTTCATAATAAGTATCATTTTTAGTTGTTCAGAGAATCTCAAAGCCCTCACATCCATCAGCAGCCTCAGAGCGATGTCATCCCTCACTCGCCCTTCCTCTCTGGCTCTGGATGCCAGGTTGGAGAACCACGTCAGAGGCATCCAGTACTTGTTAAAATCGGAGTGCAGCGACTCAAAGTTTTTCAGCTCGTGTGTTGTCATGAATCCTGGGCAGAATATTGTTTACTTTAAATATACGTTGCTTCTGAAATTGTGAAAGTTGAATAAATGGTTATTGTTTTGCTGGTTTGCCAAAGTTCTATTTTCATCTTATGCAGGCAAATAATGCAATAAATTGCACTTGAAAACAGAAAAAGTACCAACATGTTACAAACAAAAACTTTCTTGTTTTTTAAATATTTGTACTGCAAATTAAAACCATTGGAAACAATAAATGCACCCAAAGCCTAAAATATTTTTTACATTTTTTTTGTTCCTGTTTTCAAATAAGCAAATAACAAAATAGTTTTGAAATTCACCACGAGGTAACAAAGCCAGGGAGATGTGTTTTATTCATTTTACCTGTAAAAGTACCAAATTGAATTTTAATGGACTGAGTGCTGTTACTTTGAGTCTTAGAGATTACTTTTCAGATATTTTATTGACCTAGAATGAGGATCAGAATATTTGTATAGTTAGTAAATGAAAATACACCCTTGGAAAATCCATCATGGGTGGGGGCTAACTTGACAAATAAAAAATACCGGTTCAAAAGGGGAAAGACGAGGTAAGAAGTGGACTCAGTATTAGATCTGTTTTTGTATGTGCTGTTTTTTTTTGTTTTTAAACCTTTGGGTCCAGATTAATCCATAACGGGTTAAACATGCATAAATGCTGCAGAGTTTGAGGGAAATTCAACCAGAAGTATAAGAGTCCGTTCCACAAAATACAGTTCCTTTCCCAGTTTCACGGTGGATTTTACCAGCTTCAACGACGTGCTCCAAAGTTGGGAAACGCTTGCGAACTCTAGTGCTAATGGAGCGCAGAATTAGCACAGAGGATAGGTTGGCGTATCTCATGAGGGTTCGTCGCAGGAGACGGCCCCTCTCATCAGCACCGTGGACGTTCCCTGACACCACCATCATCAGGTTGTCAGGCAGGGGGAAGCTTGTGTACTGACCCCACCAGCGGTTGAAGGCTTGGGTCACATAGAAACCTGCAAAGATGAATGAAAAACGCTCTGACTGATTGGTGCTCATCGGTGAGCGTAGCAGTCGTCTTCTGTCTTACCGAGAACAAACAGAACAGGGATGAAGTTGGAGTTTGTGAACTGATCACAGTAAAGGGCGACACGCTCAAACAGATCCTGCTGCTTTGGTGTGAGCAGGAACCTATAAAACCGAGAGACACATTGAATAATCTATGTATGGGATGTGCCAGAAACCATAGGACTGACCTGTAAAAGATACTGAAAAAGACATAAACTCCACAAAACACCAGGAACTCCTTGTACAGCAGCCGGTAAATGCTTCCTTTCCACCTGAAGAGGAGCCTGGAGAATCCATAAAACCTCACGTTGGCCACTTCCAGAGAATAGGAAATTGTCATTTTTGTCCAGGGATTTCCCACTAAATGTGAAAAAAAACTCTTCAAAAGGTTAAGTGAAGGTGTTCAAACACAGTGGTGGTCTGTCAGATCCCCGTGGAAGAAGGAGTCTTCCTCTAGAGCTCATTTTAAACCTTCTGATGTGCCGTCATAAAATAACCTCCTGGATTTATTACATGGGAACTGAACAGGTACTATTTCACCAGCGCTGATGGGACAACAGGAGCAGCAACGTTGACTGTTTCTCAGGAAAAGAGAATACTGTGTACATTATAGCCAGATCCATTCACTTCACTGATAATAAAAACATTAACGTTGGAACATTTAAAGAGAAATATAGAGAAAATTCTTTAAAAAAACACGCTTATTAAGTGTTTTTAATGCTGCTAATTTGACAACAAATCATGGAAATCATTCAGTACAACTGAGATTCCAAAAGGGCCGTTGAACCAACACAAATGTTTGAACTTAGTTTATTTTAAACAATTAAAACAAAGTAAAGCTAAAAAGACAAACAATAGAAATACATATTTAAACAGAGACATTTCAAACTTTTGATAGCTAGTCATGAAATGATTGGAAAAGACATTCACATCCACATAATTCAATTGTTTTGTTGAAAATTAAATAGAAATATTAGCTTTTATGCATACAGAACATGAACAAAATGAAACTGTTAAATATTAAGATAGTTAAAAGGAGTGTAATCAATTTCTTGAAAGGGAGAAGGAAGAGGGGAAATTAGATAATCCCACCCCTGTTACACTTTACTTAACTTTTTATTTTCCTTACATAAATAATCAATATCTGATTATTAACTCCTAATCAGTTATTTACACCGCAATAAATCAAATGACACAGATGATGTACATATTAATTACATAAGCTGACATACCATTCTGTCAGAAATTCCATAACATATCCAGTTCAAGCATCAAAATTAAGGGCATAATGTTCATCATTAGAAGAAAAATATAGCAATGATTGAGAAATTATTGCCACAAATTACATGACAAATAATCATCAGGAATCATTGATGTAAATCACACATCAGGAATCAAAGTGGATAGCCTTTTTTTTAGAAAGACTATTACTTTAATCATCTTTAATAACTATTTTTTAAATATTATTATCATTTGGTCAAAATCAGCTTTACAGGTATGAAAAGGTCTGTATTCTGTAAATTGGTGGTTTCTTCTTCTGTGCTTCATCTGATTTTTACAGAGTTTTTGAAGTTTTCTGTGCTGTAATGTCTGCAGATATGATACGATACAAATAGTTTCCACTTGTAACTAAAAAATGTAAAGCTTTAAATCTGTCTGTCAAGTATTAGTATTTTTGTTTGATGTATTTGTAAGTATTTTGCTTGCCTTCTCTAATCAACTTTTGACCAGTTGATGTTTTAAAAGCCGCCTTGACGCACTGTGGGGTCATTTCTCTTCACAGGTCAGTCCTGAATGGATTCTGCAGGACAAATACACAAATTTCTGTTGATGTGTTTAAGAGACTTGACTAAATCAGGGGAGGACATTGAACCTGTTATCAGTGAGAACTAAATGCCTCAGCACACAAAATCCAATCACTCAGAACGCTTCAGCCTCTGGTGTTATTTACAGCTGACTGTGATAAGACGGGTCCAGACATCAAACCTGTCAGCTGCGTTCCTGCAGTCTGTCTCTGTTGTTTATTGCTGGCGGCTGAACGGAGCTCTTGTATTTGTTTTTCACATGGTTACAGCACCGTACTGTAAATCAGACCTCAACACTGCACCAGGGTATTCTCCACCGACTGTTTGCTCTGCACTGAACAGACATTTATGGGGTCATGCTTTCTCTCTCAGGGCTCAGACCAGTGGACGTCTCTGCTCTCGTTGGCTCCACTCTGTTTGCATTTTTCTGCTAGATTTATTCAGTTTATCAGAAACAGATTTGTGTTTATGCCAAGGATTTCTCTATAATCATTGGGGGGGGGTTCTGAATCCCAGCCACAGTTCTTGAAATGTCTTCTTCTTCTTTGTCATCCTAAGTACTCTGACTCTGCATGTCTCCACTTCTGCAGCTGAGTCCTGCTCCAGTTCAGTACTCAGGAGTTGTGAGGGAAGCTACAGACAACTTTCTTGCTCTCTATGTGCTGTTTGTGTGGCAGGAAGGGGTTAATATGATGATAATTGCTGGCACCGGTGCAGAAAATAAGTATTTGTTCAATAACAAAATGTCACCTGGATACTTTGGTGTAACAGGGGTTGGTAATGTCAGAGGTCAGACTTTTCCTGCAGGTCTTCAGCTGTTCTTTTGGTCCAGTCTTCCACACAGATCTTCTCACGAGCTGTGATGTATTTAGGCTGTTGCTGGGCAACAGATTTTCAACTCCCTCCCTGTGGGATTGAAGTATAGAGACTGGCGAGCACCCTCCAGAACATTGACATGCTTTTTGGTTACTCGGGCAGTGTGTTAGGGATAATGGTCATGCTGTTTCATCCTCAATTCTCTGACTGGTGGAAGAAGTTTTTGTCCAAAATCTAGCCAAACATGGCCCATTCATCCTACATTTAATATAGATTATTTCTAGAAAAACAGCCTCAAACATGATGTTTCCACTCCCTTGCTTTATGGTTGGTATTGTGTTCTTGGCATGCAACTCAGTATTCTTCCCCTCCAAACATGACGAGTGGTGTTCATACCAAATCAGTGACATCATGTGTCACCATGGTAACCTTTTGTACTGTGTTCTCCTCAGGTCATTGACCAGTTTCACGTATAGTTCTGGTCTGTTTCCTCACCGTTCTTCAGATCACCGGGTGAGATTTTTCATGAAGCTCCAGGTGGACCAGATGGTCAGTTTCTTCCATTTCCTAATAATTGGTAATTTCAGATCTCGGTCTAATGTAAGGCAAAGTAAACATGAACTCAAACTCTCGTCAAGGTTTAAATCATCAGAATATTTTTCTAAACCAATGATTTGCGCCATTTGAAAAATAACTAACTTTTAAAGTTAGTAGTAGCTCTCCCTTTTTCTATTTTAATCACTGGACATTTTTATAAAGTTAAATTGGTTATTCTGAATTTAATCCAAATGAATCTGAGGTAAAACCATCCATACTTTGAAATATTTGGATAGTTGAGAGGAGTCACCCAGCATCTTCTCAAGCCTGTGTGATGAGTTTCTTACTCTCAGAGTTTCTCCTATCTGGTGTTGAGGGCTTTCTGTCCTGCATGTCTCTACAAAGGTTGATGAAGAGCTAAATCAGATATGTTTGAGCAGAGCAGCATAGAAAACATGCAGGACAGAGAATGAACACCTTTATGTAACTAGAATGTTAAGTATGCAGAAGACGCCATCAGAGTCGGAGAAACTTCCAGTCTGTCGCTTAGAAAACAACCAAAATCCTGACGCCTACGATGCGCTCATCACAAACTTCAGAAAACCACACCCACTCTTATTAAATGGAGTAGAGGTGGAAACAGGAAACACCACAAGAATGTTTCTCTGCTAACACCAAGACCCTCCTGGATAAGACCCAGCAAAGGATGTTTGTTTTAGAAGAAGAATCAATCAGAAAATAAGCTGCTGCTGGCCTTCTATTGCTCCACCATGGAGAGCATTCTCAAACCTTCTAAAGCTGATGTGATCTCCTCCACAGCTGAGGGCAGCAAGGCGGGGGGCAGTGTTGTGAAGATTTCTCCCAAAAAGATAAAAATCACTGGTTCCCCTCTGGCTTCCTGGTAGGACAACAGCAAATCCTGCTGCTCCATCCAGAACATCTCCTGTTTGTCCTGCTGCCTTCTGGACAAAGCCTCAGGTCCATCGAGTTTCACCACTCCAAACTTTCAAAAGGTTCTTTGGGTTGTTATTCTTGATAAATTATTCTCAATAAAAACAAATTCTTCTGCACGTTTCCATTTGTAGTCAGTAGATGGAGTTGTTGCAACGTGTAGAAATCAGAGTCAACCTCCAAACCTGGATTTGTCTCATAAACAAAATTACCTTAAAGCTTTTAACCCTTGTGCTATCCTAGGCACTTTATCATTGGGAGTTGGGTCATCTAGACCCACTAGACAGTTCTCTGAACCTTTTTTCTTCAATGATTTGTGATCTTCACTGGTGTCCATGGATTACATGAAATCTTTCCGCCTTTATCCACCTTTGTCATGGTAGGGAGAACACGTCAATGTAAGGGGGGGGTCATCTAAGATAGCACAAGGGTTAAATTGACAAAAAACACCCATAAGAATGTTGGATAAGAGTGAAACTCTCGTTAAGTTTAATAACTGATATGTAAAATGTTTTTACCTCATCTTTTGTCTGTGATGAACTATGGGCACATCTTTTTTAGATTCACAGTGGATTTTACCAGCTGCCTGCCTTTCTGATCCATATCCATTTTGAAACCATCGTAGATTCTTTTACCAAAGTTTCAGACTTTTACTTTCATAAAACTTCTGCCACGCTAGAGTGAGGACTTCTGAGACAGACGCGGTGAGCAGCTCCATGTTGGGCATTTCAGAAAGCCAATGCTGCAATTACATCTTCCCACGGCAAGTGAAAGTGGAGCAGCTGAAGTTGGAAAATATGTGAAGGAGGGAAAAGGATTTCAGGTAACAGCTGCCGAGTGAGGCAGGAAGTCAAATAACAGGATGTGGAGCTCATTTTCCATGAAAATAAACTGCTGCAACGTTCAAACTTTAATTTATTATCAACTCTTTATGGCTTCATTAATCAACATAAACTCTTTCTGGGGTTTTTTTTAGCAACAAAATGAATATTCTTTCACAATAAACAACATTTTAACTGTTTAGCTTCTATTTGTTTTCAACACATTAACAGATAATCTAATTTAACCTCCAACGTGTTTGGGGGTTTGGGAAGTTTGTTTAAAGATTGAAAAACTGTATAAAATTGTACTTTAAACACTTCACAACTTAATCATTTTACCTAAAATAAAGCAAAAACAGAAAAAGGAGCACAAAAGACAAAGCTTCAGATTTAGCAAACATACCAAAATATTGACATTATGCAAATATTAACAGACTGCATTTAAAAAAAACAGTTTGAACTATGACTTATAATAAATACTTACACAATTTAATCTCCTTTATATGGATTATCAGATGCAAACATTGATGTCTTGTGGGTTTGTAAACAGTCGTTTTCAGTAAACCATAAAGTGTTTCTTAGTCTTCTTGGATCATAGGAGAAAAAAACCATCAGACTGACCTTTAGGACTTAATATATTCTGACAAATCTGTCATCAAGAATTTATTAAAATCAGATTCCAGTTTCATAAGAAATATCACTTTTTTCAGTTTCAAGCATTTTTTAAACAGCATACAACTAAAAAGTGACGAAGCTTGAAAAATAACAGTTGAAATAAAAACTAAAAATCCATCCAAACGTCTCAAATTGCTCTTTTTCTTTCTCCTCAGTCACAGCAAACACAGCGTCTGTGTTCCACTGAAACAGGTCATTTTTGAAAGTGTCAGATGTTTATATAAAAGAGTCCAGATAACGATCAGTTGTGTCGTGCTCAAACACGTGACCTTGACGTAGAGTCTGCTGAAAGGTGAGGCGTGTGCCAGCTTTTTCCTTCAGTCTACGCAGGCAGCTCAACAAAGTTCAAATTATTCTATGTATCAAAAACTCATAACACATAAAACAACATTACAGAGAGAGACACTAATGTTCCCATTACCCCTTGTGCTATCTGAGATGACCCCCCCCCCCATTACATTGACGTGTTCCCCCTACCATGACAAAGGTGGATAAAGGTGGAAAGATTTCATGTAATCCATGGACACCAGTGAAGATCACAAATCATTGAAGAAAAAAGGTTCAGAGCACTGTCTAGTGGGTCTAGATGACCCAACTCCCAATGTTAAAGTGCCTAGGATAGCACAAGGGTTAAGACTGTAATGTAAACACATCCCATAAACCAGTTGTGGTAAAGTAGCGACAATTCTGGTTTGCAGGTTATTCTAAAAACTTTCTATCTGCAACTTTGAAAACAGGAATTTTTTATTTATATCAATGTAGGATTCCAATCATTAAAAACATCATGTCATCCTCATTTGTGTGATTTCTAAACAGAATCATAGTGTATCTGTCCAAAGCTTTTTCCTGCCTCTCTCTTTCTCCTGCGTTCCTTTGGTCCCACAGGAAAAGGCCTGGATTAAATCACTTCCCTCTACATTGTGATCCAGGGGTCAGACTAGACTCTGCTTCTGCTGTAACACAATTACAAACTGTCTGTCATGACATTTAGGAACAACGCCCCTTTTTAAATCCCAAAACAGACTTGAAAAGCACTCTTATCTAAGAGAGAATGGGTGGAGATTGACATCATTTAACATGAAAACAGGAAAAAGAATCAAGTTTAAAATGAGATCACCACAAGTGTGGCCCATGCATACAAGTTATAGGAAAAATGAGTTTAAGTGGAAAGAAAATTGATATTATTAGAGGACAGAACTGTACATCAACAGAAATTACTTTCAGTTTAGACTACATTCATCCTGTTTGACAGTGTCCTTCAGAACTCAATGAGGAAGACTCATTTACAGTTTTAATCAGAGCAATCAATCAAAACAGGGAAAATGGATCATCCGCCAAACCGTTGGTGTGCTCTGATTGGTCAGTTGATTGGTCAGCCTGACGAGGCTAACAGCACATGTGGTTGAGGATGAACGAATGAGGGGAAGGTGTCACGGTGCCTGTCAGTTCACCTCCCCCTCACACAGCTCTCCTGCTCTTCTGATTGGAACCAGCTGACCTTCATCTCCTCATCACCCTGCCAGCCTTCATAAGGGAGATCCTCACAAGTATCCAGCGCCAGTCCGTTATACTCTCTCCGGTGCTTACGTCTGGCCTCTAGTCAAGTAACCTTGTTCTAGTAAATCCAAGCCTTGTACTTACTTTTTGTCTCATGCCTTCAGGTCAGCTCTCCACTGGTCACGCTGGTTCCTCGCCTCGTTCCTGTCACGCCGTCCTCGGCTCCACCTCTCGCTCCAAGCTGTGCTCGCCGTCCTCGGCGCTTCACCTCGTCACAGGCTGTCTACGCCGTCCTCGGCTCCACCACTCACTCAAAGCTGTGCTCGCCGTCCTCAGCGCTCCTCTTCGTCCACGACTCTCATCTCAACTCTCATCTCCCCTCTCAGATTAAAACTTCTGACTCTGCCTCGTCTCCTGAGTTTCTTCCGGGTTCCAGCATCTGGGTCTCCCTAGTAGTCCGACCATGACAGAAGGAAGTAAAAGGTTGGGCTGTGATTTCATTTTCGGATTCATGATTTTACCACAATGTTCTCTGTGTTTTTCAGAAACCAAACCTCAAAGACAAACAGACTCCGAGCTTCAGCACATCTGTATTTTATACAGGTGACTGTAACCCTTGTGCTATCCTAGGCACTTTAACATTGGGAGTGGGGTCATCTAGACCCACTAGACAGTGCTCTGAACCTTTTTTCTTCAATGATTTGTGATCTTCACTGGTGTCCATGGATTACATGAAATCTTTCCACCTTTATCCACCTTTGTCATGGTAGGGAGAACACGTCAATGAACACGTCAAGTGGGGTCATCTAAGATAGAACAAGGGTTAAAGATACTCTTCTAGCTACGATATCCATGGTGTCAGTAAAGGGCACAAAGAGGGAAAATGACCCATATGTTAATATTCTTTCTGCTTCAAATATATTCTTGTTTTATTCTGAGGTTAGGATTTGATGGGTTTGTAATTCTGCAGAACTTTGACTCATTCCTCCTAAAATCTCCCTGAAAATACATTTGATAACTGAAACGTTTATTTTTGAAAAAGATGCTGAGTAAAACTTTCTACTCAGAAATACCTGAAAGCCTGTTTTGGTTTACAGTCTTGAAGTTTTATTCGTTTTATTCGCAGATTTGAAATATTTGTCACTGAAATGAAAAACGGCTTTCACAGAGTTTCTGTTCCTACAAAGTAACTACATTTCTGGTTCGAGGTTTTTCTCCTGCAAAGCGACACACTAATGAAGCTGAGGCTAATGCCTTTGAAATGTTTCAGCATTTCTTCTTCAGAAAAAGGTGAAATAAGATTTTGTTGGTGGCTTGGTGACAGTGGTGATAGTGATGAATCACCAAAGTGCTGGACTTTGTTTGAATATCAGATGAATCATTTATGTGTACTGATTAAAAACACAGATATTGACGATTTCCCTGAGGTTTAAAATGTTCACATCTTAAGCCTCTTGGTTGTGGACACCGATCAGAAACTTCCAGTGTTTAAGCTTCACTCATTAAGGCAAAATGGAGTCTTTTTACAGATGGGAAATCTAGATCATCTTGTTTTTTTGGAAAAATATGTTTGGAAGATCAAAAATTTACTCTGAGCTTTCACGATTCCAGAGAAATTCAGTACTTATAACCTGTTAAAACCCCAAAAGCTCTTGCTTGATTACCTGTTTTTAGTTCATGGTCACAGGGTCCCAGTTCAGCAGACTTAACTACTGTGGTAATATAACCAAAAAGTGATGTCCATGTATGTGGACGCCAGGACTAAAGAGGATAAGACGAGTAACATGGATTCAGGCAGCTTTGTTTTGGGATTTTGGGAGCTATAATTTTCTTTTTTTGACAGGTATTTCATAAGAAATACACTAAAACATTGTCTTTAGCTTCATATAAGTCTGAGTTGTACTGGAGGTGACCTCTCAGAATAAAGCACTTGTGTAATTTCCTCTGTGGGAAAGAAAAAAACTTTAAATGTAACAAAAGTAGAAGGATTCCTCTAAACAGACGTTTAAGAAAAACAGATTTGATTTTCATCATCTTAAATAATAGAAAGAGTGACTGCAGTTCTCTTCTGATCATTTTTACAGAGGTTTTTGTGTCATTGATTGCAATAAACTCAGTTCCTATTCATGTCAAACAATGTTGGAAATTTTGGAGTTTATATATCTCATGCTCTTTGGTTCCTTTGGGCTCTTTGAGCGCCTTGTGACTCTAAAGCAGTGAATCTGTCGAAGATGGACTTTCTTTTGAAGACTGTATCAGGAGGGAACAACATTCTCGTACTCAGCATGGTCCGAGTCCTCCAGTTCGATCCCCGGCACCAGGCTGTAGTACTCAGTGGACTGAGTCATGTAAGCTTTCTCCCTGTCGGCTGAGTCTTTCAGCACCTCTGTCACGCTGACCGTGTCCAGCTCCAGCTGGGTCTTGGCGGCCCCGTCGGGTCCCTGGGAGCCCTGCTTTCCTTCTGTGAAACTGGAGCAGAGTGAAGAGACGTGTGGTAGAGACTCTACAGAGCCCACCTTGATCTCCACTTCTTCATAGATGTCCTTACTGCTGTCCAGAAGCGTGGGGGTCTGGTCTGGGGGTTGATGGTTCTTCAGGATCCCCTGCTTGCTGCCGTCTCCATCTTTCCAGTGCTCGTCGGCTGAAGGCTGCTGCTTGCTGAGATGTTTCTGGATGTGGCTGCTGGAGCCAAGAGCCCTCTTTTTTGAGGAGCCAAACACGGGAGCCTCCTTCTTCTTTTTCCTCTTCCTCCCACAACACCAACAGAGCAGCAATGCAGAGAGAATAATGAGTGGCAGCACGATGAAGAGAGCTGTGAGGCTGGCTGGACGACACATGTCATGTTGTCTCAGAGACCAAACCATCTTCCCAGCGACGTGGCGAGGAGAGAAGCAGGTCAGGTTTCCCACAAGATCTTGAAGAGCTGAGGTCCTATTAGTCTGCCCTCCAACATTCAGAGCCTCTAGTAACAGACAAGAGCAGTCCCACTGGTTCCCATCCAACTCCAGCCGCTGGAGATGGGGCAATTGAAGCACATCTCCAGGGAGGGAGTGTAGCTGGTTTCCATGCAGGTAGAGCCTCTGGAGGCTGTTAGACTCCTGCAGAAAGCCCTCAGGAAGCTCCTGAAGAAGGTTCTTACTCAGATCCACCTCAGTCAGGTTAGGCTGGCTGGCAAGAAAGTTCCTTGGCAACACAGTTAGTCTATTGTGATCCAGGAAAACCTTCTGCAGTGAAGAAGACACCTTGCCATGACTGTGAATGAAGCTGATGTTACAGTTGGAAAGATCCAGAATCTCTATGTTTGTGTCGTTGGTGAACACAGACCAAAGCACGTGGGTGAGAGCCGAGCCAGAATAGTTCAGGCAGCAACCCCCAGCAGCATGTTCAGAGGGAACCTGGGGGAGAACGGTGGCTTCTGGACAAACACATCCATCAGCGAGATCCATGTGCCCCGCCCATACAGAAAGCAACAGCAGGCTCCAGTGGAAGGGCATTTCTGAAACACAAAAAGATGTTTAAAACGTGTGACCCCATCTCACCAGGCAAATAGCCTTGCCTTCTCCTCACCGAGTTTCTCCACTGGTCTCCTTTGTACACAAACAAGGATGTAAATATGCCTCTAAAGTCCTCGGCTCCTCTGAGGACTCCTGGTTGCTGCGAGAACTGTAAAAGTTGGCATGGCAACACGGATCACTGGGGAGCAAGAGTCCGGTGTTCAACTGTGGGAGAGGAAACAGATGCTGCCGTGAGTCTACTGTGACGGTTGTTCATCGCCAAGACGGAGAAAAACAAACAGCAGAAAAGAATCTAGAGAGAAGGCTTCTCTCACAGTCAGCCACCAATCGAAGGTCAGGCAGAGATGATGACTCAGTCAACCTAAACAAAAAAAAATGTCATTAGATGTCGTGTTGGTGGATGTAGTTCAAGATTTTAAGACGCTTCGTCTTTCCTCAAATATGTCTTCACTAAACAACTAATTAAAAGTATTCATAGTCAAAATGTAAAGTGACCGCTCTAATAATAAATCACACAACAAATGTTTTTTGAACAGCTATATTTCATTCCTTTGACTCACAAATCACTGAAATGTGGGTATAAAGCAAAGTGGCTTTTAGATTCACGTTGATCATCAGTATGATCATCAGTTCAGCTGAAACCACAGTATCCCACGCTGGTGCTTTATCCTGAACGCTCACTGCAAACATTGCAGAGATCTGTTTACTCTGTTCTGCATAGACAGTTTTACAACACTATTATCAGGTTTTTCAAGACAATTATTTAGGAATGTATTTTTAGAACTATAGATTCAGACCAGCGAACTCCAACACTCACAAGCTTTTTCCGTGTCCGTTCAAATATGACCGTCTGGACCCTCAATGAGCCCTGATTGCTGCAGACTGACCTCTAAGCTTCCCAACGTGCTGCCCAGATTTTCAGATTTGATGCGGACAGGCAGCAGAGCGGCTCTGGACAAAGACAGGAAGTGAGTCGCTGGAGGGAAACATTGAACCTGCTGCTTCTAGACGTGATCTTAAATCTCCCACGTGTGTTCAGTGAAGAATGAAACCTCATGGAGCAGCAGCTCTAACAAAACGAACAATAAAATAGATCTACATTGTTGTGTCACTTCTGCGAGCTCAACAGTCCTTAATCATGCAAAATCTTCTTTTTTGAGCTTTAAAGTGTATTATAATGTTAATTCCTCACAAAAAACAACCCATTCCTGCCTCTCTGAGTATTCCTCTAAAAACCTGCTCTCTGAGTGATCCACCAAAACCAGGGGTTCCTCACATTGTGAGATCACAAAGTGGGGAACAGCGCCTTCCAGGAAGAGTCTGTGCTGCCAGGCCCGCCCCCAGGCTAACAGACACGCCCACTTCCTCAGTGGAGCTAGCCCTGATCGGCTAAATACTTTCATTTTATATTCACAATACATGCACATCCATCTTTGCAAAAGTTTGGAGATTGTTTGTTTTAGTGGGAGAAACTCAGACACGCTGCCGAGGCTGACTCTGGGATGACGTCATGAAATGGGCGGTACCCACAAGGAGCAAAAGGCGGAGCCTCAGAGATTGAGTCGTCTTACTTCTGGGTGGAAAAATGAACTGTAAAAATAACTAATAAGTTATTAAAAAAAGGTTTCTTAGTGGGCCACAGGTAATATATGATAATATATATGGATATAGTTTACTCTAAAAGGCGTAAGAATAGAATGGTACAGACCCATTAAGAACTAAGTTGTACAGGTTAGTCTTGGATTTGGTTTTTAGTCTTACCTTCATTTGGTTTTGTCTCAAAATGTGTTCTTAACTTTGTGAATTTTACATACATATTGAGTTAAAACATGCATAAAAGCCTAATATGTCTTTTTTTTAAACTAAACTTTAAAGTCTTGCTTTATAAAGAGAAAAGATCCAATAGTCAAAGCTATTTGCAATGGTCTTTAACTAAATATCTTTATCTAAAATCTCTTTTTAGCTGCAATCTCTGGTAAACTATTTACAGCTGCAGCTGGACAGACGGTAAACATGGCAAACAGGTAAAGCTGTGGCAAAAGACTTGAATATGCAGACGACTGGTGGGGATAACGTTTGACTTCTCTAAAAACTGCAAAGATAAAAACAAGAGTGACTCCAAGCCCAATAAGACTGACACGACACAGTCTGAGGGGAAAGATTTAAAGTCCCCCCCCCCGTTACATCCTTTAGTAAAAACAATAACTCTTTAGTGCATTTAGTGCATTTTTAGTACATTTATCTTTGAATATAATGAAGCCCAGCAGGTTTATAAAGTATAAAGTTAGTCAGGTGATGCCGCTTTTATAAAATTCCATTTGAATCTTCAAACAAATCCCAGCTGACATAAAATCATTTGCTCTATTTTTCGTTTTTTCCTTGTTTTGGATTCTGTTTCCAACAAAAACACAACGATCACACGCCTGCATTTGGTTGTTTATTTTGTCACAGGTTAAGCCCACACCCACTCGTTTTCCTCCTCATGAGCTCTTTTTGGGATCTGACTAACGTCGGGCTCTTACTGTGAAACAGTGTCACAGCAAAAAACTTTCTTGTTTGTGTTTTTAAATTAAAAACAAACGCACCAAAGTAGCATTATGGGAAAAAAATAAAAAACTGTAATAATTCTGTGTGAAGAAATAAGGCCAAATTTAAAAAATATTTGTGAAAACCCCAAAAAATGCAATTGTTTCTCGTCTTGTAAAAGCAAAAGACTTTTACCAGAACAGTGGATGTGGTGAGCTCTGCCAAACTTTGGGTGGCGCCGCTCACCTGCTCTGCCACCAGGCAGCTGCCCAGCATAGCAAGCCAGCACTGAATGGCCACTGAGGCCAATGGCGGCAAAAACAGGTGGGGAAACTACAGACAAACCCATTCGGGGTCACATTTGATGCCCACCTTTAAACCCCATGGGGCCCACTTGGCCATGCTGGCTGGGTAGTTGGAATATTTTACATAAATACGAATAAAATAAAGTATGTATGCGGACACAGAAATCAATCACACATATGGTAGGGTGATATAAATGTGATCAATTTAGGCCAAATCTGGTAGAAAAGAGTTTGCGTTGTAATACTAAATCAGTGACACTAAACAACCATAATCTGAAATGTTGGTTTCCAGCAGATGCAGCAGTGGTGTGCTTGGTTTTTTATCTATTGGCGTTCATTTTTTAATGAAAGGTTAACAACTGCTGTTACTATCTTCTTTGTGCCTTTCCTTTATTTCTTAGTTTAGTTTATATGTAAATACATATGTTTTAATCTGCAAATGTCTGGACCTTCTTTCTCTAACTTGTCCTTTGGCTGCAGTCACATCCTCCATGCAGCTCTGCTTTAGGATCAGATGGTTGAATTTGCAGCACCTTCAAAGTTTGATCATAAATTCACAGTTTCTGAGTGCATTTAAAGCTCTGCTGTGTTTGTCTTCACAGATATGCTCTGTGTTTATTTAAAGCCTACAGCCTTCTGTTCCCTGTAACTGTATTGATTTGCATGCAGTGTGTCTCTGTGAAAAGCATTTGGTCTCTCAGCGCTCAACACAGGTGATTTTAAACCTAGGTTATGTAAAGAAGGGGAAAATGTGGCTTCCAGCCTCATCTGGTCAGTAATCACTGGTCTTAAATGACTAGAAGTTCAGTCAAGACAGCTTTTGTAAGTGCACACATTCAGCCGCTTAGATAACTTCATTCCTGAGGAGTCAAACTCCCATCTCAGTCAGATAACAGGAAAGGTGTAAAGGTTGGAGCAGTGGATCTGCCTTATGTAAAGATCCTGCAGATTTATATCAAGCAGAATAAACTAGCTGAGCCTTGGAGTGTAAAAACACTTCAATGCTAGACTGCAGCTGACCTTTAAAAGCTCTGGGAGAGAAGCTGTCATCCAAACTGAAAGTTTAAACCCGGAACGTGGGAATGATCTGTCTGGAGCATCTCTGAAATACCACTTTCTGTATCCTTTCATCACAGACAGAATCGGGAGAGCACAGGATGTGACTCCAAAACGGTTTCAGACACTTTTCTAGGACAGAAGTTGATTCACATTAACAACTAGACAAAGATTAATATTCACCTTAAGGCTGAGATGAATCCAGCAAAATGACCTGACTATCCATCCAACTCACCTTTACTGCAGTAATCACAAGAGGTTATTACAAACTGTGCTGATTAGAACGAGTTGATGAATAGAAAACAACAACTTGAATTAAACCATTACATGAGTAACCAAAAGAGTTAATGAAACCTTTTTTATACCTGTTGCTTTCTGAAGCTCTGGTGCAAAGTTTCCAAAGTGTCCCGTCTCTCCCTGCATCCATCCGACGGTCCGGCTGCAGCTCTGCTGATCAGGATCTGAGGGTGGGTCTCCTGACGTCATGTGCATGCGCGGACAGTTCGTGTGTCGGATGCAGTACAGTCGAAACGCGACGTCCAGTGATCAGAAACAACCAGCGAGGAACCCGCAGAGCTCAGTGCAGGGTTTAAGCTGCGGTAGTGCGGTGAAAGGGCGCCATCTGCTGGCGAGGCCTGGTCAGGGCCCCATGAACAAATGAAGAGCCACTCCAATGAGATTCAAGCAGAAACTCATTGGATGCAAGAAATGTGAAGCTGCTACAAAACAAGGGGCCCAATGCTCAAATGTAACTTGAACTATTAAGATATTTCTGATTGGAATAGCTTTTGATTTAAATAAATAAGACCCCCTAATGCATCAAATTAAACAGACGGCCATTTTCAGTTCTTTAGAACCGATCAAATGTTGTGGGACTGTTGTGTGTAGCAAAAAGGTGGAACAGTGACTTTGAAGGTTTTTAGTTTGGAAAAAAATACTTTTATCTTTAGGTTTAATTAATAGCATATACTATATACGGTTAGTGAAAATTATGCTACTGTCATTTTCAGTGAGGATTAAGAAAAATCATAGAAAAATGTGCAGAATACACAAAATACAGTCAGTTTGAGGTTAAAATTGATTAAAATGTTCATAATTTTACACACAAATTGCAATGTTAGCACACGTAAGAAAAATAAAGCAAAAATTTGTTATATATATAGATACACACACACACATATATATATGTGTGTGTGTGTGTGTGTGTGTGTGTGTGTGTGTGTGTGTGTGTGTGTGTGTGTGTGTGTGTGTGTGTGTGTGTGTGTTTGTGTGAAGGACTGACATGCAAGAAACCAGGGTTCAATTCCTGGGGCGGAGTAGTACACACCAACCAGTAATGAGTGTCTGGAAAAGCGCAGATAAATCCAATCCATAATTATTATGTAATTATATAATGTCTGTATTTGTGTGTGCGTGCGTGCGTGTGTGCCTGTGTGTGT
>CM074494.1:4955261-4972104 GCA_037389245.1 Oryzias sinensis
GGATGTTGTGTGGAAGAAACAACAGCATGAAAAAATGAAGCAGATTTCAAAGTCAGGAAAAGACTTTTAGAAACCAATCATCCCGTTGGACACTCTCATTCCTTCCAGGACAGGAAGAGTTCTTCCCCTTTGTGGCCTTAAAACGTCCATCAGGCTTCCTCTCCTGGTGCCTGGCGAGGTAAACGACCCTCTGTTTGTGTCTGGCAGGAGTTCCCAGAGTGTGACTATTACATCCAGCCTGCTATAGAAATAGGTTTTGATTGCTTTTTACTTCTCAGAATTACAAATACTATTAATATACTGATTTATCTCAGAAAAGAATACAATGAAACAGGGTTTTCAACCAGAAAATTTAAGAATATGAACTTTATTCAAAGTGAGCAAGAGATTTAACAGTAAACCGGAGTCCTTTTGTACACTGACCAAAAATATAAAAGCAACACTTTTGTTATTGCTCCCATTTTTTTTATGGTATGAACTCAAAGATGTGAAACATTTTCCACACACACAAAAAAACAGTTCTCTGAAATATTGTTCACAAATCTGTTTAAATCTGTGATAGTGAGCACTTCTCCTTTGCTAAGACAATCCATCCCACCTCGCAGGTGTGCCATATCAAGATGCTGATTAGACAGCATGATTATTGCACAGGTGTGCCGGCTGGGTAGCTTGGTTGGTAAGGGTTAGAGGCTACAATGCAGGAATCCAGGGTTCGATTCCCGGAGGGGGATAAAAAATGGTACTGGGTCAATTACCATTTAAATGGCGAGCAATTAAACATCACCCAGTGAGGGCCCTTAGAAAAGGCCCTTAACCCTACTGCCTCCCGAGTGCGGTTAGGCTGCAGCTCACCGCTCCCCCAGGGGATGGGTCAAAATGCGAAAAAATTTCCCCATTGTGGGATCAATAAAGTATCTTTTTATTTTTTTATTTTTTTTAGACTGGCCACAAGAAAAGGCCACTCTGAAATCTTCAGTTGTATCACACAGCACAATGCCACAGATGTCGCAAGTTTTGAGGGAGCGCGCAATTGGCATGCTGATAGCAGGAATGTCCACCAGAGCTGTTGCTGGGGAATTGAATGTCCATTTCTCCACCATAAGCCGTCTCCAAAGGCGTTTCCGAGAATTTGGCAGCACATCCAACCGGCCTCACAACCACAGACCACGTGTAACCACACCAGCCCAAGACCTCCACATCCAGCATGTCCACCTCCAAGATCGTCTTAGACCAGCCACTAGGACAGCTGCTGAAACAATCGGTTTGCATAACCACAGAATTTCTGCACAAACTGTCAGAAGCCATCTCAGGGATGTAAGGATTCAGTGGTTTTGTTCTTGGTCATGTTTTTGGTTTTCTTTGTCAGTCACTCCACCTTCATGATCCTCAGCTGTCTTCAGTTCAGTTAATTGCCCTCAGCCTATTTAAGTGTCTTGGTTTCTATTCTTCCTTGTCAGGTCATCTGCTCTGTTGTGTCACAGTTTTGTTTCTCCTCATAGTTTTGTCATGTTTCAATTTGCCTATTAAATGTTTTAGCTCCTGTCACCAAGCTTGGTCTCCTGCATTTGGGTCCTCCACCACCAGTTCCTGACAAGGGAAGCTCATCTGCTTGCTCGTCGTCCTCATCGAGGTCTCAACCTCACTCCAGTTCGTCGTCGTAACGGACTTGAGTGGGCAAATGCTCACATGCAATGGCGTCGGGCACGCTAGAGAGGTGTTCTCTTCACTGATGAATTCCAGTACACTGTTCAGGGCAGATGGCAGACAGCGTGTGTGGCGTTGTGTGGGTGAGCAGTTTTCTGATGTCAATGTTGTGGATCGAGTTGCCCATGGTGGTGGTGGGGTTATGGTATGTGCAGGCATATGTTATGGGCGAAGAACACAGGTGCATTTGATTGATGGCATTTTGAATGCGCAGAGATACCGTGACGAGATCCTGGGGCCCATTGTTGTACTGTACATCCAACAACATCATCTCATGTTGCAGCATGATAATGCACGGCCCCATGTTGCAAGGATCTGTAAACAATTCTTAGAAGCTAAAAACATCCCAGTTCTTGCATGGCCAGCATACTCACCGGACATGTCACCCACTGAGCAAGTTTGGGATGCTCTGGATCGGCGATCATAAGCCACGATAATGTCCTGCTTTTAATGACACGTGTCACCTATGTGGTTACACTGGGCCAAGTGCTGCAGAAAAAGAAACAAAAAAAAAACACAATACCCCAACCAAGACCAGCGAGATAAACCTCAGCCACAGTCAATGAGCAGATACCACAGAAAAAGTGATCCTAGACAGTCATACAAGAATGATCGAAAAAAGCCAAACAAAAGTAAAATAGATGCCGTACAAACCACAAATTCGAGAGAAGATGACCAATATCAAAGAGAGGTTCACTCTGTAAAAGTCAGCAAAAAATGCATGCACAGCATTGATGCAAAAATGGCAAGAGAGGAGGCTTACACAATTTTAACTGTAAAACCACGCGACTTATCTGGCCAGAAACACACATTTTGCTTGAAAATTGACACAGGTGCATCAGGGAGCACCCTGCCACTGCGTACATACAGACAAATGTACGGCAGAGGCAGACAGGCAATGAACAGACTCCAAAAGAGCCATGCAAAACTGTCAGCTTACAGCGGACACATGATCCGATGAAATGGGAAAATAAACATCCCATGTCAATGGAAACGTTCAAAGTGGATTTACACCATGGTTTATGTTGTGTATGTACCAGGTCCAGCAATAGTTGAACTGCCCACATGCGAAGCTCTCAACCTTGTCACTGTAAACGTGGACTCTATAGCTAATGTCTGCAAAGCAGCTAACAGAGAAAACAAAAGCCAGACCACAACAAAACAGAATGTGACAGAATTTCAAAACCCATGTGGTTTATGTCTGAACAGTTTTTTTGAAACTGTTGAGTATAATTCTGTTATTAATACACTTTTTATCACTTTCAGTACGTGTCGGGTGAAATTCTTGGGGTGGATAGTATAAACCTTGATAGGTAAAATTTGAACCAAGCCTTCACCCAACCTTTGTAAATATTTCCCCTCTACCACAGTGGACAGCTCCGCCTGTGATGCAAAGAGAGGGTTACGCAGACAAAGCACACACCTTGAGAGGGCCACTGAAGAATGACGCACCAAGGGTATGGGACACAAACTACCAAAATTATTTTGATGAGCTTAAAACAATAATCACTGAGGACGCATGTTTAAAATACCACAACCCCAGCTTGACCAAAACACTTGAAGTAGATGCATCCCAGAAAGGCTTAGGAGTTGCCCTTGCGCAAAACAACCAACCTATAGCTTTTGGATCCAAAACATTCAGTCCAGATATAGCAACATTGAGCAAGAAATGCTTGCTATTGTCTATGGAATACAACGATATCACACATATCTGTACGGAATAGCATTCATAGTGATCACAAATCACAAGCCACTTGTAACCATATAAAGAAAACCATTACATGCGGCTCCAGCAAGATTACAGCAAATGCTAGTCCAAGTTCAGAGGTACCATTTCGAGGTCATTTAGCGTCCTGGATCACAGATGGTCCTCGCAGACACCTTAAGTCAATTACCTAACCCAGAAAACAGCAGTGAAATAGAGCTGGATGAACATGTAGATGGTCTGATTTTTGAACTGGAAGACCCTGAAATGGACATCATAGCACTTATTAACTTCTCAACTGACAAACAGAGTAGAGGGCTGCATTGGGATCGGGTCCCGCCGGGTCCCGCGGGACCCAACCCAAATCTCGCGGGATTGGCCGGTTTGGATTGTGCTGCGGGCGGGAGCGGGCGGCAAAAAATAAACCCCGCGGGATCAGGGCTGCCATGAATATCTCACGAATATATATTAGCGGACTACGTTAGGCTGTGCAGCTGTTGGTTTCTTATGTACTGAAGCTCCTTGAAGGCACCAGGTAGAGACACCCAATGGGCTCTGTCATGTAACCTGATATTGGGGGTGCGCCCCGCCTCTTACTAACAGCGCGCTCCAGGCCGTCTGTCTGCGCGCGCACCCACGCACACTTTTAACCGAACAGGATTTGTGAAAATATATTTAATTTTTAAGTTGTACATTACACAAGAGGAATGCATCAAAAGATGATGCTGGAGGAGTTCATGAATCTCTTTAATAATATCAATAAAAATACGTGTTTTTTTCCTGCGGGACGGGGGACGATACAAAATCAATGCATCTCTATTACTGTGCGGGACTAAATTCTCTGAGTGTTGCGGGTGCGGGCGGGAGTGGACATACATATTGCGGGAGCGGGCGGGAGTGTAACGAATACGTTGCGGGAGCGGGCGGGATTGGTCAAAAATTCAGCGGGCGCGGGCGGGAGCGGGATGGAGAAAATAGTCCCGCGCAGGGCTCTAAAACAGAGCACCCGCCATGCAGAAATAAGCAAAGATCTCAAATTTAGTGCTCTGAAAGGATGGCCAGAAAAAGCACAGGACTTACCAAAACATCTCCGTGCGTTCTGGCCCTTCAGGGATGAACTTGGCATAGAAACAGGATTCGTATTCAAAGGGAGACAAGTGCTGATTCCCGACTCTATGACAAAGAGCATTCTAAAACAACTGCATTCAAGTCATCAAGGAATTGAGAAATCACGTCCCCTTGCAAGAGAAAGTGTATACTGTATAAAGATGAACGACGAGATAAAGAAGATGTGGAGATCCTGCTCAGTGTGTATTGAGTACCAAGATGCAAACCCAAGGGAACCTCTTCACCCACATACTAACTAAGCCGTGGCAATCACTCACATCAGATCTGTTTGAGGTAAATGGTTGCCACTACTTAATAACTGTGGACTGATATTCCAAGTTCCCTATGGTGGATGAGGTGCACACAACATCAAGCCATGCAGTTGCACAAAAACTAAAAGCACATATGCCATTGTTTGGACATCCAGATGAAATATTGACAGGCAACGGGACACAGCACAGGAGAAGCTTTCAAACAGTTCACAAAGGAGTGAGAAGTTAAACACATCACCAGCTCTCCTCATTACCCAAAAAGTAAGGGATTAATCCAGGGGTCGGCAACCCATGGCTCCGGAGCCAAGTGTGGCTCTTTCATCCATCTGTTGTGGCTCCCTGTGACTTTGGAAAATAATGAGTATTTTATAATAATTAAATTTTATTTTAGTTTTTTCATTTTTCATGGCATTTCAAAGGCGCTGATGGCTCCGTACGAAGCGCGAGCCACGTAAAAAACAGCTTCGTAATGAGCTCATATTTATCGGGTGAGACCTGCAGAGCTGATAGCAGGTAGAGGCACGCGGGGCGGCTTCAATAAACACTCCGATCTTCTGCCGGGAACTTGACGTGCCGCGGGGCAGAGACTGATGACAGACTGAGAGTTCGCGCCAGCGTTGCCAGATAGTCACAGTTTTCCAGCCGAAAAGTCATTTGTTTTTGGCCAGACCAAGCCAAAAACCGCCCAACACAGCTTTTGTTGATGCTTTTTTTTTCATACTGGACTGATAAAACAAAAGATTTTCCTAAATAAAAGATAGTTCAGAATAATAATAAAATGTGTACACTATTGAATATTTCTTCAGCGGGCTGCCTTCTTTCATTCATTTGCTTAACCCGCTCTATCCCCGCTATAACCTGCGTCCGGCTCTTTCATCCTTGTGCTGGAGCGCCCTGACCACCGTATTTTGCGCTCTCTGTGTAGGACACACTGAGGAGCGCGGGGGAAACAAATCTGTTAGAGTTTACGAGGCTGGACCCAGAAGCAGGACAGAACAGAGATGGTTGGTGAGAAAGAGTTTTTAATCAGTCCCAGTGGTGGTGGCTTAGGTGGCAGGATCCTGGACGGCAGATGAGTCCAAAGATGTGGAGGATGCTGGAGGCAATGTCTGAAGGAAACAGATTAACAGAGGATTAGGATTCTTGGCATAGGCATGAGCATAAGCATAGAAATGGTTTTTTTGACAAGGTCTAGAGTTTAGCATAGGTCAGTACTCTACCGCTGAGAGCAGACGGACTGACGTCGGCTGGAAGGTGAGGAGTCCATAAATAGGCTGAGGGTTGATGAGGAGACTGGAAACAGGTGAGGCGATTATTCCCCGGTAGGAGTGGGAGGAGCTCATAATCCTAACAAAATCTCAGCTGCAGAGGATGTGAACAGGTGAACAGGTAGAGAGGAAAAGCAGGTGGAGAGGCGGAGGAGGGGCTTTGGCTTCAAACTCTGTCAGAGAGATGCAAACACGGGCGTCAGATTCAGACGCAGCTTTCACTCTCGCTCAACGGGCCAGACCCGCCAGAGCTCGGGCTCCACGCCTGGACCGCCAGAGTTCGCCCACGCCTGACCCGCCAGAGCTCGCTCCACGCCTGACCCGCCGTCGACTGCTGGTCTCGACCGCCGACTGCTGGCCCGGACCCGGCCGCATGCTGCCTGACTCATGCCTGACCTACGCCCGACCATGCTCGACTCCATGCCTGACTCCATGCCTGACCTACGCCAGACTCCATGCCAGACCTTGCCAGACCTCCAAGCCAGACCTGCCAGACCTGCCAGACTCCAAGCCAGACCTGCCGCCGACTTCCACGCCGCTTTCGACTTCCACGCCGCTTGACTTCATCGCCGCTTCTGACTCTCCACGCCGCTTCGACTCTGACGCCGCCTCGACTTCCACGCTGGCCTCACCCACGCCGCTTCTGACTTCCACCACCAAGCCCGACGACTTCCACCAAGCTTCCGACGACGACGGATCTTTATTCTGACCTGCTCGCCGACCGCTGGCTTCGCCGTCTCTCTCCCGACCCGCCGCCCTCGCCGACCGCCGGCCCCCGTCGTCCTCCCAGACCGCCAGCAGGACCGCCGTTACCCGCCGTCTCTCCGGACCCGCCACTTCTACCGGACGGCGCTGACTCGCCGCCCTTCTGGGACTTCTTATGCCCGCTGAGGCTTATCTCCGCCCCCTCATAAACTTTCTTTGGAACCTCGGAGCGGTTCCTTGAGGGGGTCATGATTTGAAGTCCTTGTTCTGTCTTGTTTCTGTTTCCTGTTTTATTTTGAAAGTCTCCTGTCTTGTCTGTTTTCTTGAGTTTTACTTCCTTTGGTCCCCATCTGCCCTGATCGTGTCCCCCTGTGTCTTGTCTGCCCGGTCTGTATTTAAGTCTTGTCTCTGCCTTGCTCCTGTGTTGGTCCATTAGTGTTCCTGTCTTGGTGTTCATGTCATGCCATGCCTTGTTCCTTGTCCCTCGCCACGCCACAGTGAGTTTTAGTTTTCTTTTTGTCATCCTGCTCTGCAGCGCTTTTTGTTTCTATTAAACCCCTAGCCCTGAACCCGTTTGCCTCCTGCCTCTGCATCTGGGTCCAACCAGCTCTCGAGCCACCCACCACCGTGACACACCCAACGGAAATCAAATCAGATCCTGGGGGAGTCTCCTAAGAGAACTCTTTAAGCCACATATGCAGATCAGCGCAAGGAGGAACCAACTTGCAGAGGCACTACAACAAACACAGCATCAAGAGAATTGCAATGACTCTGCAGAGACAATCACTGAAACCCCATGCACAACCGCCACAAACTATGAAAGACAGAACTGCCCACCACCAACATGCACACGATCTGGCAGAGTTATAAACAAACCATCTTGGTACAAGGACTTTGATCTTTAAACAAGAAGAAAAACGTTCAAGACAAATTGGAATGTATGTTTCTGATTTTCATTAACATGACACAGAATGTGCTATTGTTTATTGTGACAGTGATCTAAAGGGTTAGCATCATCACTTTATTTTATTTATTCTATAGACTTGAGCTAAACAGACGATGATATGTCTCTCATACAATGAATATAGTTCCCTACGCTGGGGGATACAGAGTTTGCCTTTTCACCTGAGCCTTTGTTCTACATGTATGGCTGATAAGTTGGAAGTGAATAAAGCTCCAAGGTCCCTCTATAGGTTATTGCCGGTCTTCATTAATACAACAACACTTCACTGAGTACTCCGTTGACGTCCGCATCCTATCCGGGTTTTCGTCGGACACTGCTCCAAGTCCAATGTCACTTCTGGTGGCCTTCCATGGTCTCTGACACTAGGTCTTAGGTTGCAGCCTCCACATACAGTGAGGTCAATACATTTTTGATCACCCTGTGATTTAGCAAGTTTTCTCACTTAGAAAACATGGAGGGGTCTAAAATTTTCATCATAGGTGCATTTCCACAGTGAGAGACAGAATCTGAAGAAACGTTCAGAAATCACGTTGTATGATTTTTAAAAAAAAATTTATTTGTATATTACTGTGACAAATAACCTCAGATTTCAAAATCAATATTTTCCAAAGTAGTTTTGTTTTCATTTCATATTGCTGTTTTTCAGAATTGACATATTTATTTCATGAAGAGCTTTTTCAGGACAATGACTCTGTCTGTCAATCAAACCAGACAAGGCGGAGACACCTTTGTGATTGGTTACTCAACATAACAGAATGTGACAGAATTTCAGAACCCATGCGGTTTATGTCTGAACTTTTTTTTTTAAACTGTTGAGTATAATTCTGTTATTAATACACTTTTTATCATTCTCAGTACCTGTCGTGTGAAATTCTTGGCGTGGAAAGTATAAACGACCCGTCATTGGTCAATTAGGCCAGAAGAACGAAGACAAGATGGTCAAAGAAATATCGAAAATAAAGCTAAAATTCGCCAATTTCAGACAATTTTTTTTCTCCGGAAAGCGATTTGTCCGTAGAGATCAGGGGCCTAATTTATAAAACTTTGCGTAGGATTTGCGTCAGAAGTGGCGTCTGGATGAAACGTAGGATGTGCGTACGCACAGAAATATTTGGATTTATAAAACGTTGTGTGTCAGGTGGGGAGGGCTGAGGAGTATAAAGGACCCAAGATGCTGAGACGGAGGCACACGGTTCGAGGGCAAGGGATTTAATCTACTAACAAAAGGTAATGCCAAGCAGGGAAACAAAACTAAAACTCACTGTGGGCATAGCATGAAGACATGGACATGACAGGAGACATTACAGACATTACAGACGTTAAAGACGTTAACGACGTTAATGGACCAGCACAAGAGGAAGGCAGAAACAAGACTTATATACAGACAGGGCAGACAAGACACAGGTGAACATGATCAGGACGGATTGGGACAAAGGAAGTAAAACTCAAAAACATGACAAAACAGGAAACCTTTCAAAATAAAACAGGAAACAGAACTCAAACATGACAGAACAAGATATAAAGGAAAAACCAATACAAAAGAAACGCAAACCATGACAGTGCGCACGCACATCCTACGCATCTTTCCCTTAATAAATCACAACCAATTCTAAATGCAGCGCAGCTTTTGCGGCTTCATGACACGCCCATAGTTGCCCATAAATAGTCCGTGAAACGCCCAGAAATGAATATTCATTGATTGCTAAATCATGGCAAACACAGAGAGGAAATAAAAAAAAAACGTAACTTCACTCAATGTGAAGTAGAAGTTATCGTTGGCGAGTTGGAAAAGAGGAGAAAAGTGTTGTTTGGAGGGCACAGTGTGAGCATTACTAATGCCACAGAGGCACTTGAGTGGCAAACGGTGGCAGACGCCGTAAATGCTGTAGCCTCACAACCTCGTCCATGGCCGAAATAAAAAAGAAATGGTCGGACATCAAGGTCGAGGCAAAAAGATGTCTAGCGTTCCATCGCCAAAGTGTGTCTGCCACGGGTGGGGGAACGGGGACACTGGAGCTGACCCCTCTTGATGAGAGACTGGCGGCTATTATTGGGGAATCCCTTTTAAGTGGAGAGGTGGCTGAGGCGGGGGCGGGGACGCCGACGCGCCAGATGCACCGGGTGACACAGGTAAGAGAAATTAAAATGAATGCAGTCAAGTCACATGTATGCAGGCTACACAATTACAGTTTATTAATATAGAACAATTTTATTTTAGTTGCTGGGTGTTTCAGCGGGGCCAGTGGTTACGATGCTGCAGCTGAGCAACCATCTGGACCCAGCTTCTCCATGACACACGGCTCTCAACCCTCCAGCAGTGGACGTGTCCTCGCCGATGCAGTCCTTGAATGCAGAGGGAAGTCAGTAGTTCAATCAGAGAGGTGACCAAGGAGTTTGGCGAAATCAAGACCGCCCTGACTGAAATAAACTGCATGATGAGGGAATTCTTAAATAAATAATATTTTCCACACCTCTTGTTGTTCTTGTTCAGAATCGGCGCCACGGGGTAGAGGCATGTTTTTAAGCTGTGCCACATTGTGTAGCACAGCACATGCCAGCACGATTTGGCACACATTGTCACTTTCACATGTTTCTTCCATCTGCCAACGATGTCACCGTTTCTCATTTCACCCGTTTTTGTGTGTACTCCTGGGTCAGAGCTTGCGTGAAGGACCGCACATTTTCCCGTCAAGTTTGCTTTTTATAAATATCAACTATTGCGTATAGAGCAGCGTACGCATTCTTTTGTGTGTACGCAACGTTTATAAATGAGGCCCCTGGTCTTTATTTCCCGGAAGGTACGATCCGTTTGCTCAAAAACCCGGATTTCTGGGAATACCTGGAAGACTTTCATCACTGAAGAGATTTTTTTAGCAATCTTATGGCAGCTTGCAGGTCACCATTTATTGCAATATTCGCCGTCTTTTGCAATAGGCATATTGCACAGCTTGATATCCCAATAACGATAAATTTGATATTTATTGTGCAGGCCTAGGGTATATTTAAATATTTCTTAGTCTCTTCAATCCTCAGACATGACTTTTTCTAACTAGACTAACTTCAATGAAAAAAGTTTTGTGTTGTCTTTAGTATGTTCTTGTGGCATTTTTCTGATTGTGGGGGACATATGTAAAGAAACTTAAGCTTTGAAATACCCAAAAATACAATTTCTGGGTGTTTCTTTATATAACTGCAATATTCTATATATATGGCTGGATAGATCTGATATCTATATATTTAGTTTGGGAGAAGCTGTAAGCTTGTGAGAGAAAGAGTGTAAAAAGATGGATAATGGAATGTGAGGGTAGAGTTGCTTTACGCCAGCAGTCACAACTCAGAGGTGAATTTCTAGCGACTTCCTGCAGCTCTGCAGACACTATGTCTTAGAAAGTTTATTGATTCTGGTCAAAATGGCATAATTTTAAAAGGACCGCAGGGAACTCTTTGAAAAGGAATCACAGGATGATTGGAGTGAACTCAAAAGCAAGGTACAAATGTGTTTTTCAAGTATACGTATTTTAACATTTAAATATACACATAATAAATGCATAATCAAAAAGTAGAAACAAAAATTAAGAAAAAAATTCTAGAAAAAAACAAAAAACAAAGATACTGAGGTGAAACATTTCAGAGCTTGGCCAGTAAGTCGTACTGAAATCTGTTTTTTTTTTTAAATACTCGTGATAGAATATTACATAAATATAATTTTTCACCTAAAATGACAGTTCACATTAAATTCCGGAAGGATTTTTGAATCAAAGCACTCCTCAGCTGCCTAGCACAATGATCTCAAACTCAATCTGCTATGGCAACACCAACTTCAATACACTTTAAAAAACAACATCCACTCATCCACAACACTCATACACATCCTGCCTGGAAAAAAAAGAACAAGTGCAAGAGGTGAGAGCAACACTTAAACAACATAATGTCTGTGGAGTCCCTCTTGTCAGAAAGCCTGTCAGAAGAAAGTCATGACAGCGCTGAAGATAAGTGTACGGATGAAGAGGAGGCTGAGGACAGTGAGGAATACTTTCTTTTATTCTTGGACCTGATGTCCTTTGAGCACATCCATTACAACAACGCAGTTATTGATCATGAGGTAGGGCGTTTAAGTACAGTTCAGTGTAAAGTGCACGCTCCACGAAATTCTGATCAATTTCCATGGTGATCAATGGCCGTCTTTACAGGTGCAAAGCGAGAGGGACGCACACATGGAATGGTGTTCAGAGGATTTGTGGATAGCAGCTGAAGTTGACTCAACCTTTTCGTTGTCCTCCTCGGAGGACAGCTGCCAATTCTCTGACGACTCACCTCTGAACCAGCGTGAGCAGTTCAATGACTCCTCCTCCTTCTCTTCCTCCCCCTCATATACAAACAGTTCATCCCAAGACTGAAGGAAGTGAGGAATTGAAAAGCACGGACAAAAGTGGAGAAACATCCGACTCAAGTTAAAAGAAGTCTGATAAAAATCTCTAAGTGACATTACAATGAACCAAGGGGGCTAGCAATAAAAAATTGTATCCTTATGTTTATGTTTTTTGACTTTATTTTTTAAGAAGTATTTTTGTGGTAAAGACCAGACTTTTTTCCATTCAACGTTAGAAGTGAAATTAGCCCAATAAGAGGTAGCTGATGGAACAGAAACCAAATTATCTTGGAACAAAGCTCTGATTTTTGAGTTCAACTGTTTAGCAGAAGTGAAGCAGAAACTACCCAGAGGGGATTTGAGCACATCAGGAGGATGAAGAGTCAAAGGATGAGCGCTGTAGAAACCACTGAATAACATGCAAAGACCAGACGGTACGGCATCAAACACTAATGCAAATTCTCTGGGGGTTATTGGTATTTTATACTGCATTGTGAATTCTGAGTAGTTATATAATAATCCTGGTTCTTTGAATAATTGATTTAGGAAAATTATACCATTAATAAACCAGTTACTTAAAAACAGATTTGTTTTTATAGACAATATTACAATTATTCCAAATAATACAATTATGTGGAGAAAAGTTGTGTTTGTAGATTAGTGCCCAGGCTAAGAGAACCTGTTGATGAAAATTTGACAGTGAGTGAGCGCCGAGCGAGTAACGCCACACTTTTGGACTGTAGGACTTAAACTTGGACTGACGCGTCTGCTTTCACTGATCTTTGACGAACTCTCATGATGACGAAAGGAAAGCTGACATGTTCGATAGAAATGTAGCCCAGCTGTTCATTTCAGATCCAGAAGATGAAGACTTTGATGGATTTTTTGGTGCTGATTGATGACTGGAAAAATACATCACAACCAACTCAGTTTTGCGCTCGCTGCCTTTTTAAAACACACACTAGAGTGCATGTTTTACTGGTATGTGTTAACGTGAATTGAATTTCTTCATTTTGACCTTCAGAGCACTGAGCAGAGATCACATCAGCACCATGGTCAGCGCCCTCTGTGGCTCCTTCCAATGTTTTGACCATTATGACCAGTTTTCATCCAGAGTCAATGTGCAAATTGTACGTAGTGGCAGTGTGACACGGCCTGAACCTCAGGGATGTCACTCAGTTCTTCCAGGTAACTTTCTGAATGAGAACCAAAAGAAGAAAACCTCTCAGTTTTGTAAGGGACACTGGTAAAACAAAGGTTGGACAGAGTGCAGTGGTTTACCTGTTTGAACATCCAGATGTTTCCTGCCCTGTAGAGATGGGATTTATGGCTCTTTTTGCATTTGTTCCCTTTTAAGAAGCCAGTCTGGACTTTATTCCTTTTATCCTGGAATAATAATCACAGGGAGGATTGATGGGCTGACACCTGGATCAGAATCATTGAAATTCAGATTTTCTACCCATAATTTAGTTCAAATTCTTTTTGAAATATCAATTCAAGCTTTATTTGACATGGGTGGCCAAGATGTCAAAGTCATTTTAAATATTCCACTTCCATATCCTCTGAGTTGACAGCAAGATCACTGTGTACCCTTTGTAAAAAGAGTGTGTTTGTGTACTTTGAATTGTGTTATTACTGCCACAGCTAAACCAGGGGTCTACAACCTAACACTAAAAGAACCATTTGGTCCAGTTTCTTACAACCCCTGGCTGCGCCACCTTGTTTATAAAAATGCACTTTATCTGTGTTTTTGTGCTTACTACGCCATCTATTTGTAACACGTAGCTTTGAAATATTTACAATAATGAAATTCCAACAGTCGTGTATTTCATAAGGCCGTGTAACAATGTTGATTTCTTTTACTCTGACAGAAGCCCAGACAAGTTCCTTTTCTAAAATCCAAGTCTCTGTCAAAAAAGATCCTGCTGATGCAGCGGATGTTCTGGCAGTTATCTTTATAGCACAATTCTGTCATTGGAGAACTTCTGAACACATGTAGGAAAAGAGAAGGACACGTGCATGAAACTTATTGCAATAAACAGTTCTGACAATAGATGGAATCCTCATCATTGTACTCAGTCATCGGATTGATAAAGCACACAAGGGCTATTCATTTAGTGTCATGTCAGCAGTGGTTAAAAACAAGTTTATTTTACTATTAAAAGATCACCTCATTAAAAAAAATGAGCTTAAAACTCTAACCAACAAACCCATCATTGATACACAACATAGTGAGCGTGGATGGACCCAGAAGCAGGACAGAAACAGAAGATGGCTGAATAAGTGATATTTATTGAGTCCCAGTGGTGGTGGAGGCTATAGGCTTGGGAGTTTTTGTGGCTTTGACAGGATGTCGGAATTGAACCTTGCTTAGAGTCCAGAAGAGTGGCAAACGGTGATCAAGCACTGGTGGCGTAGCTGGTGGTGATTCCTGGAGAGGCAGACATAGAGAGGATGAGCTTGCAGCACGAGGCACTTGGCATTGAAATAAACGTAGACATAGAGCGTAACACGGGTCTGAACTCTAGTGCAAAGCAGGGTCCACAACGAAGGATTAGGGCACCCAACAGCTGTTAGGATGAGTGAGGCTGGACCCAGAAGCAGGACAGAGACTGGAGGATGAATGAGGAAAGAGGGTTTTATTAAGTCCTCAGTGGCGTTGGTGGCTTCTGGCGTGACGGTTCTTGGCTTGGGTGGAATGAACTGCAAAGGTTGACCCAGGGTGAAGGTTGAGCCGATGGAACTTCCTAAAGAGGCAGAGATAAAGGCAGTTAGATTTGAGAGCACTAGGCACTTAGCACAAAAGCACGAGACGTAGACTTGGCTTAAGGAGTTAGTACTCAACCACGTTAAGCAGACGGACTTACGTTGGCTGTAGGGTGGTGGTTCCTTATAAAAGCAGCAGGCTGATGAGATGATGGGTGGCAGGTGTGGAGATGAGCCCAGGATCCTAACAACAGCGTTCCTCCGGGGCATAACCCTCCCAGTCCACCAAGAACTGGAGACCACGGCCCCGCCGGCGCACATCCAGGAGGCGACGGACAGTGTAGACCGGATGACCAGCAGGAGGGGGTACGGACAGAGGGAACAGAGGGCTGGAGACCACAGGCTCGAGGCGGGAGACGTGAAAACCTGGATAGACTTTCATCGAATGTGGCAGGCGCAGTTTCACAGAGGCAGGGTTGATAACAGAGTCCACAATGATTGGGCCTACGTAGCGGGGGGGGGGGACAATTTACGTGATTCAGTGCAAAGAGGAAGGTCCTTTGTTGTCCAGGAGAATAAACAGGGGCGGGGGAACAACGCCTGTCTGCAGTGGTTTTGGCACGCTGTGAAGCACGGAACAGAGACTGCTTAGTCGCAGACCAGACCCTGCAACAGCAGCGGATATGGGCAGTCACAGAGGGCACGGCGGGCACGGCCAGTCACAGAGGGCACGGCCAGATCAGCCTCCTCAGAGGGGAATAGAGGGGCCAAAGAGGCTTCAAAGGAGGACCTTTCAGTAGCAGAGGAGACTAGGGAGTTATGCGAGTACTTTACCCAGCTGAGATGGTCAGAGCATGAGGTGGGGTTCTGGGAGCACACGCAACCATGAGCAGTCTCCAAATCTTGATTCATGTGTTCAGTCTGGCCATTTGTCTGAGGGCGGAAACCCGAGGATAAGTTGGCTGTAGCACCGAACCCTCGGCAAAAACACTTTCAAACCTGGGAAGTGAACTGGGGACCATGGTTGGAAACAATGTCAGCAGGAATGCCATGAAGACTAAATACATTGTCAATGAGACTTTTGGCAGTCTCAGTAGCAGTGGGCATCTTAGGCAAAGCCACAAAGTGGGCTGCTTTACAGAAGCGACCCACGATGGTCAGGATAACTGTGTTGCCTTTAGAGGCTGGGAGTCCAGTGACAAAATCCACTGCGATGTGACTCCAAGGTCGGGATGGGATTGGCAGTGAATTTAGAAGGCCAGCTGGAGCTTGATGGGCTGATTTACTGGTGGCAAAAATCGTGCAGGCTGTGACATAAGACCTAGTGCAATGGAAGGCCACCAGAAGTGACGTTGGACTTGGAGAAGTGTCCGACGGAAACCCGGATAGCAAGAGAACTGAAATGCATGGACCCAGGTCAACACTTGTGACTGGACCGAAGCTGGGGCATATTGGCGGTTTGGAGGTCCGTTTCCGGGGTCTGGATCAATAGCCAGAGCATGCTGGATGGCAGTCTCGATCTCCCAGGAGAGACTAGCTAGTACACAGGAAGGATGAAGAATATGGCTTGAGGAGGTGTCAAGGTCTTCTAAGGTATGCAGGCGGGAAAGTGCATCATTCTAGATGTCGGGCACCAACATTTCCAATCCATCAAAATATTCGATCTTGGTGTCTTCAAGGTGCTGGAGCCTATCCTGTCCACTGCGATGGGGTCCACCTGAGTTTGAGGTATAGATATTTAATCTACTAGTATAAAGTTTCGGAGCGGAGGAGATAGGAAAGTGTTGGGGAGGACTGTGAGGATGGAGGACTGTATTGCTGATTCGGGTTAGGAGTTTAACCGTAAACAAGATGGGGTGTCGGTCAGGACACAGGGAGGAGGAAAAAGGAGAGGTGACTCCACTTGTCAGACGTTCTGCATTTATTCCTTTGTTGAATATTCCAATTTAGTCTGTAAACAACAAAAATCCTCTCATCACTAAATAAATAACACAAATAGCCCTGCAGTAAATAAATAAATTACATAAAAGGAAAACTGACTCA